>OMLC01057032.1:0-10355 GCA_900302585.1 Regalecus glesne
GAGGAAGTGGTAGCATGTGTCTCCTCCAAGTCACATGACCACTAGCCCTCACTAGTCCACACATCATGGTCTGGTGGGGAAAGCACAGTGCTTGGCCGTCAGAGGAGAATGAAGCAGAGTACTTTCCCTTCACTTAACCAAGAGGCCTGGACGACCCAGAGGGGGACACTAGTGAACCCAGAATACTTTATCCAACCTAACCCCTATACCCATGTGAGGCTTAGCCAATTATGACCCACTAACTATGGACCTCTGGCCGTGGTTGGAAACGGTGCTGCTGGGATTCAAACACCCGACTGCATGACACAGAGATGTACTGAACATAGGTGTCTTACCCCCCTACACCACCGGAGTCATGATATTCAAATGCTGTTCTACACAGATCTCAAAGTTTCTATTCTCTGATAGGAACTCTGAGCTGGCCTTGGAGTTGTGGGTTGCTCATGTAAATTGGGTTTTCTTTGACTCTCGGTTGCATTCTGTGCAGAATTTGAGTTTGAAATGGAGGGTAGTTCATGTGATCAGCAGTGTGGACTGCTTGATAAAAGCTTTTGCCATTCGTGCGTGTAAACTCGTATAGTCGCATTTGTTCATGTGGTTATGATGTCTTTTAGCGAGATGAGAGTGAAGTGGGGTGATGCTGAATCACAGCATCCGGATGATTCCACTTTAAAGCAACTTAGCCGTGTCGTACGCCATGAAGAGTCAGAACAATGAGCTCTCAGATGCCTTATAAAGACCAACAAATGATGCCTTATAAAGAGCCCCTGTCCTCTCCCTTGTCCCTCATTTCAGGGTCCGGGGGTCATTCGGCCCAGATGACCTCGTACTCGGACAGCGGTTATCAGGACAGCAGTGTGAGCTATTACAGTAACCAGAACATTGTGCGCATGGAACCCCGAGCTTCGCTGTCCAGGAGCCCCAGGGCCGAGGGACAGGCCTCCAGCCAGGTAAGACCGGTCACTCTCTGCAACAGACCCACCGGGAAACAGAACCACACGGCACACGAGAAACAAATAGATGCTTATTTAGTTTTTTGTCGGCTCATATTTCATCAAACACTCCACGGTCACCTTGCTGGTCTCAGACCAGGCATTTCACAGAGAGACCCTGATGTTGTCTAGATAATTCAGTCCTGCATCACAGAGCTGTCTGCCGTGATGTAATGAGAGAGACTGCAAAGACGATGTGACCACAAAAGAGCTTTTATTCCATCTAATCCACCAAGATGACAGATATCATCCAATAGCATTCATTCACCAACTTATATCCCGTCCTCTGGATTGCACAACCGTGTAATCTGCACATGTAAAGAACACAGCCCAGATTTTAAGAGCAGTTCGAGTTGCAGTCACCGAATATCAATACGGCCTCTTCGTGGCCAGCCCGTTCAATATTTTCTGCAGCCTCCACTGTACTCCCAGTACCCCCAGTAGAGAGGATGGAGGAAGCATGGTTAAGAGAGACACCTACGGCCCTGAGCTTTTTCAGAGAGGACCGATTGGGCGGTAAATCAAGTGGAAATGGTTCAAGTGCAGAGTCTGAATCAGGCTTGTGTGTGGGCCGGAGGAGGCAGGGGAGAGTCAGGACGGACTTGTCTAGTCAATGAGAAACACCTGCATGCAATTGACCCCCCCCTGTCTGTTTTCATGAGTACGTGAGGGGCACGGCACCTCAGTGTGGGGCTTTATTTACCGTAAGGGCTTCTTAATGATCCATAAAAAGGAGGTTCGACTGAGTGCTCGGTTTTATTGATCCTGGGGCAGCTCAGCGGTAGAGCGCATGGTTCAGGAAATTGTGAACCAGGCATCGCGGGTCTTACCCCACTGTGGGGCATCAGGAAGGGCGTCTCACCTTAATCCCCCACAATCTGTGTAAATCCATGTCCACCCCGACAACGCGGGGACTAATCGTGGCGTAAAAATGGACCTCTCACGGATCTGTGTTGTGGCGGCTACCTTGCTAACGCTAGCTCGTTCCGTGCAGACTGACTGCCTTTGAGATCCAGTCACAATGCAGGTCGGACTTATGTTTTCTGCTCACCTTTATGTGTTTTCCCCTAAAACGACACGGGCACCATGTTGGTTCCAGGTGCAAATGAGGTCACGGTCACATGTAGTCAAGTCGAAACAGACGAAGTGGGGGTCTCGAGAGCTTTGTTCACCGTCCCTCATCCATCCCCCCAGGACTTGCCACATCGTATTAAAGGCTTGGCTTGCCTTTGCATATTTGTCATATTTGTGTGCCACAATAGACGGTAAGAAGGCAGATGATAGCTCGTGGGAAAAGTATTTATGGCACCTGATTTACACTCCAACCCGACGCCAAGGTTGGCTGCGCTTCCACTGTCGTTATTTTCCATAACTTTGGATCTGGGTCCAAATCTCCTTCGTTTTCCTCCCGTTAGGTTTCCTCAAGGTGAAAACTTGCCGTCATCAGATCAGCAACGTTGGGGTTTCTTCCCACGAGACCGTTTTGGATCAGGGTTTTAAGGTGTCACGTGACACTGTCGGCTGACCTATGCTGTCGCCTCGTTTTTCACTGTGACAGTCGTCTCTTCTCAGGCTGCACACTGATGAGGAGGAAAATGAAGATTTTAGTGGACAGTGTCCCTTTACCCCGTCGTGCAGTGTGATGTACAGGACCTGTTCTGGACGAGCTCAGCTGCACAGCGCGCGGGCCACTGACTTGAGCTCAGTAGCAGTATTGTGTCATAATGTATTGTGTGACTCTGTGTCCTTGTTCAAATGTCCGATGGATTTATTCCACCCTCCCTCCACCTCCTGCAGGCATCAGGACGGGTGCTGAGGAGGATGGGCTCCCTCCCCTCCAGGAGCCAGTCTCCGGGCGCCGGCACTGCTGGCACCGTATCCCCCTCCCGTGTCTCCCTGCGCACCTCCCAGGGAAGCACCTACGGTTCCCCCATCCTCTCCGAGCCCAAACCCCTCGCCACTGTCTTCCCTGGGACCACCATGCCCCCGTCCTGCCCCTCACCCTCCTCCCCAACCGACTGCTCCCGAACCACCCCACGACTCACCAGCGCCGGTAACCAGGCCCTAGGCGGAGGGGGAGGGGGAGGAGGAGGAGGCAGCAGGCGGCTGGGGTCCACCTTGTCCCTTGTGGAGGGACGGGGTTTAGCTGGATCACCATTACGTACGGAGATGACTGCAGTTCCTCAACACTACGGCTCCACGCTGCCCCGACAGAGCCAGCCACTAGCCTATGGGGCTGATCCGTATGGTTTATACCAGAGGAGCGCCCTGCCTCGCCCAGACAGCCTCATAGGTCAGTTCACCTTTCACCTTTGATATGACAGTTTTCTCTTTTATTTCCCTCCCTGTTTTATCATCTCTTTTACACCTGCACTAAATTTTGTTTAAGATCACATAAAGAGAAGCTTCATTTTGTTTCTTATTACCTCTTTCATCTCTTCATAGTCTACGTCTGCTTACAACCGAGTGCAAGGAATTCCAAAACCACATTTCTCTTTATTTTGGGGTTTGTAGGAGTATTGATTTTCTCTTCCTGACGAATGCCATAAATCTTTACTGCCCGTCACCTGCAGAAGTGCCCGATGAATGAATGAACGGGGGTCTTATTAGAAGACGAGTGTTCTGCTGTTGATGTTTGACGAGGGAGGACAGGTTGCCAAGACTGTTGGTTTACCTTCATCCTGTGCTGTGCCATCCAGCACTCGGTGTCCTCGAGGCTGCTGAGGATGCTGACCATTGGACTGGTGGTTTGGTGTCAGGGGGAGATCAGGCAGCATCATCAGTAGAACAGCTTTGCTTTAGGGGTTCTTTCGCAGCGTATTTAAAATGGTAAATTCCGTTTATTATTAGAGATAGCTCAGTGGTTGCAGATGTTGCAGATTCAAACCTACTGCGGGGCCTCAGGAAGGGCATCTGGCCCCCATACCCCGAGCTCCATCTAAATCCATGTCCAACCCCACGATGTGGGGACCAATCGTGATACTGAGAATTAATCTAAGCTCTGACGCTACGATAAAGGAAGCTGTATATTTCTTTCATCTTTCCCCACGGAACGCTACGTGAATAAAGGTTTATTGATCGATTCGAACAGTGGTTTAGGAGGAAAGGCCGAGGAGAATGCAGGTTTTCATGCTTCTCTCGGACTGGGAAATGCCCATTTGAAATAACTTTTTCGGTCAGTTCATTCACACAAATTAAAGAAACGAATAATCAGCATGTCCAAGACTTAATTCCTGGACTTAAGAAAACTTTATCTATTGCATTGATGATGACAAAGTGTACCAAAGTGAAGATGGAAGGGAAATCAGAATCCCTTGCCCCATCCTCCCCCCGGTGTCTGGTCAGGTTGGTCATCCCAGTCCCAACTCTCCCCCACTACCTCGATCACTGGGGACTCCACGGTCTGAAGCGTCCATGTCATAGATTTGGTCACAGGCTGCTTTCACGTTCCCATCTGTGGAATGCCCAGCTAAGCCCAGTCTGGAAGCATGGCTCTCTACGATTTACCACCGGTAGCTTCCCGGCTCAATTAGATTTCTCCAATGTTGGCCACAAACCCTCTCTGACCCCTCGTTTTCCAGTCCAGCTTCACTCGGTCCGTCATCTGCCATAGCCTCCGGAACACGGCTCCGTGTGTCGACGGCTCTGTTGCGTGTGGAGGTTGCAGGGCGGTGCTGACTTGTGTCTGTAGTTTGTGGAGGATTGTTGGAGGTTGCAGGCTGGTGTTGACAGTGCAGTGACATAGATTTATTTGTTATCCTAGCCTCTGTCACTCTAAGCTTCCCCCACTGACCCACATAGGACCCTTCCTCATGCAAAGCTGCAGGGAGCCATTGGCAAGTGCTGAAAACCCACCATCATGATTTACACTTTAATCTGTGGCACACATGTGAGGGAGCGTGTGCATATGTGTACGTTTCTGCACGTGTGTTCAGTCACAAAGATTTTGTTTTCAAGCACATCTGACCGTCCTTTCACATGTGTGTGTGTGTGTGTGTTTACCAGTGTTTCTCTGCATTTTGTGTGTCTGCTTCTGGGTTCACATCTGCACAAGAATGTCACCTTGTCTCAGGGGCGGTATGGCTCAGTGGGTAGAGCGGTCATCTGGCAATAGGAAGGTTACAGGATTGATCCCCGGTCCTGCAGAAAGCGTGTCACTGAACCCCTAACTGCTCACCGACTACCATATGGTGGCAGCTCAATGCTCCTATACAATAGGATGGGTTAAGATGCAGAGAAATCCAAATTTCCACTAGTGGGAGTGATGAAGGAATCTTCAAGCATCAAAAAAAAATCTTACATTATGTGCATGATTGCACACGTGTTGAATCTGTGAATGTATTCGTATGAGTACTTCGCTTGGCTCTGTGTGTGTGTTAAATGGACTCGGCTCATGGAGGAGACAGAACACTGACTCAGTGAACTAAATAAAATGCCTTTGAGTCTCATCCCACAGAAGACTTGGAGATATCACAGTGAGCAGCCTTATCTGACTGATTCCCAACCAGCCGTGGGGTTAAGTAGCCTAATAGGCATCCCAGATCCCTGTGCCCAGTGATCCCGCAGATCCCTCATAATCCCAGATTACATGAGGAAGATAATCAATAGATGGATATCCAAGATAAGGTTCTCATCTACAGCGTAGGTCCAGGACCTGGTTGCTGGCCAAGCTAAACTGCACGAGGAGCTGCTTTTATTTTTTCTGATTTTAAAATTCATTTTTACTCTGATGCTTTTCCCACGATGAGACCACTTAACACTGCAGGGTGAGTCTTCTCGATTTCTCTGTGCCATCAAAGTGCAATCAGCATTGGAGAAGAATCTAATCCACCGTAGAGGTAAATGGTTTTCTCATTGAGAAAATTTCACTTTAACTATGAATCGGCTTTTCCGCTCCCATCCGACAGCCGCTGGAGTCAGAGAGCACCAGATGGGGTTGTTGTGTGTGCGTGGATTGTGGAAAAACTCTCTCGGTCATTTGAAATCGATACGGAAACAATGCGCTGCCGTAGCGGTGTAGGCTGTACTCTGTCAGGATTAAGTTTCCAGTCAGAGCAAGGAAATTATGGAAGAGAAAGGAAGAAAAAATATCTGCAATCATCCCCTCTGCTGAAGTGTTCTCGAGCAAGACCCTGAATCTCCAGATGTTCTGAGCTGACCCCTGACCTCTGACCTCCATGATTTCTTGGAAGGGAAAATATGTCGTTTCCCATCTGGGATCAATAAATTGTGTCTTTGGTAATCAAAACATTCAGATGATGTGCTCATCCCTCATCTCGTGTTTGGAGTCTGTTAGCGTTTGCAAATGATTGTTCTTGGTGTGGCAGATGGATGGGGTTTACCATACAAGACAAAATCCAAGTGACAGAAGGTTCACATCTTTGTATCACATTGAGCCACACGCTAACTCAGATTTCGGGTTTGCGAAAATCCCCCCAGCTATTCGAGACAGATTATGATTCAAATCCATCTTCCATCGATCAGAATCTGATCCATTCAGGTCTCGCCCTCTAATAATCCTGCTCTGAAAAAAACAGGCAAAAGAAAACGCGTTGAAATTCCGGTGCTATGTGTCTTGTTTCTGGCGCTAGGCCTTCACAGCTCCTATGCCGGTCACTCGGTGCAGCTGGACCCCGAGCTGCGGGCGGCACTGTCTCCAGACTGTCACATGACGTCGGTATTTGACGAGCGCTCCTTCCACAGCCCCCTCTACCACAGCCCCACCCACGACCTGCAAGGCAACATCTACCGGACAAGCACAGGTACGCCATGTCTCCTTGCCATGTTCGACAAACAAATCCATACAGAAAGATGGATGGATGGATGGATGGGTCGGTTGGCTGGCCATATATACAATCCATATGTACAGTATTAATCTATGTCTTTATGCAGCCTTCTTTAACAGACATCAGTTTAAAGATTATTTTATCCTGATTTTGTTCAGGAATGGGGACGCTTCCGCGGACCACAAGCCATTGCGGCACGCTGCCTTACCAAAGAACCAGCAGCTATGGGCTGAGCTCTGCAGCGCTGTACACCGATTCCTACGGGGTTTCCCAAAAGGGGCTGGCCAGTGAGCCAGTTTTTACCCGACACTCTGGACTCATTGCCACTCGGTCCCCGTCTATTGACAGCATCCACAAAGACCCCAGGTGCACTCACCAACACTCTCCCAGATACTTAACCCAGATATAGACAATGCACACTTAATTATATGTACATGAGTGAGTGCTTATTGTCTGTATTTATAAGTAGCAGCAACTCTTGTATACATCCTCTCTCTCTCTCTCTCTCTCTCTCTCTCTCTCTCTCTCTCTCTCTCTCTCTCATAGAGAGTTTGCATGGCGTGACCCAGAGTTGCCAGAGGTGATCCACATGTTGCAGCATCACTTCCCATCAGTGCAGGCCAACGCGGCCGCCTACCTCCAGCACCTCTGCTATGGAGACAACCGGGTCAAAGTGGAGGTAACCTGTCACTCACAACATCTGTTGCCATGGAAATAGCCACACATTTCAAGGACCGATTCTTTCTCCTGGACTGCTCATAACATGCTTAATAACCACTGACGTATTGTGGCTTAATTCTCCACATCAGTGCATTTTCACCTCACCTGCATGTGAACTGTTGATGGAACGTACAGATTTTCACCCTCCCTGAAGCTACTACATGAATATTGAAATGCAAACAATGTCAATGGGAAAGGTTTATTGTGGCTGTGGGTGCTGATATGTAGGGCATCTTTATGGGCAAATCCTGATGGGTACCTACTCAACATTCTTGCTTCACGGGAACTTTTTTTTTTCATAGAGCATTCCGATGAGACTTTTAGACCCCTCTTCAAATTGTATCACCTCTCGCTGTGAGGATTGCCAGTTGCATTGCTCTCCCGCCAGACGGTTGTTAATGCTCTCAGATGGCGGGGGTTTGGAAATATACTGTTGAGATTCGTGATACGCCAAGGCCTCGCACAAGAGCTTTAAGAGCCAGAACACCATCTGCTCCCAGAGAATCTAAAAGAATATGTGTTGTGCCAAGTGAGCCGGCGCACTGGCCGCTGCTTCAGCCTCAAACTTTTTACGCTTGGCTCTACTTCCCATGCAAAAATAACTCCGACCCACACGATGTTTGTGATGTTATGTTGGTGCAGGGTTTGCTTCATCTTGATCATTACATGGCCACATTCCTGCTGTTTTATGGACAAAATCAAACGCTTCCATTGATCCAGAGGTACGAGACCTTCTGTTTGTCTTTTTTTTCCCCTCTTGAGAGTCGTTTTATGTTTCTGCCGTATTTATTTTAAATACGGCAGAAACGGTTCTGAACGCCTCTCACAGGCATGTTCCACTTTGTGTAACAAAAGGGGTCCTTATGGAATGCAAATCACTGCCAAATACTGCTCTGTCTGTTTCGGAAGTGTCCGATATTCTCCAAGGATGTCAGCAGCATCTCCTGTTGGCTCGTATCTTAATGCAGGCAAACGTATATCCGACTGGGCATTATTTCTCTGTCTTTAGTCCAACCAGACTTTGCAAAACGAGCCGCCGAAAAGCGTCTCGGGAGCATTTCGAAGAAAGCCTTGGTTTGCATGTAAATCTTCAAGATGGCAACTTCGACATCATTGCAGGTGTGTCACCTGGGGGGGATCCAGCACCTGGTGGACCTCCTGGATCACAAGGTGCCCGAGGTCCAGAAGAGCGCTTGCGGAGCCCTGAGGAATCTGGTGTACAGCAAGGCCACTGATGACAACAAGGTGGCGCTGAGGAACTGCGGGGGCGTGCCGGCTCTGCTCCGCCTCCTCAGGAAGACTACCGACAATGAAGTCCGCGAGCTGGTCACCGGTAAGGCTGACTGGTTGGCTCACTGGTTCTCTGTGGTGCGTGTGCGTAGTGCGTGCACGTGATGGACTGAGGGTCTCTGTGTGGGCCTGTTGGAGCGGCTGGTTCAGGTTGTGTAAGATTGTCTGACTGCCTGGTCATGTCGCTGGTCGTCTCTGAGACTGGTCTGTCTGGTCCCTGCTGGGCTGTGTAGATTTGATGAACTGACTGTTGGCTGATTGGTTTTATTTCTACTGACTGTTCGTCTGTGTTTTTCGGTGTGCTTGCGTCCCAGTCGATGGTTGGCTAGCTGTGTTTGGATGACTGTCTGTCTGCTTGGCAGTGGATTAATATGTGCACCGGCTGTTGTGTGGGGCATTTGTGGTGGTGGTTTAAACACACAGAGCTCCCGGTGTTGACAGAATGGATCTCTGCTCAGTCTCCAAGACAGATGCTGCGATAATGTGTGCTGACAGCTCTTCATAGACTTACTGCTTAATGACAGCAGACAGGAAGCTGAGGGCGATAGAGGAAGAAATGATCTGCACACTGTTTAGATGGGTAGATGAGAGGACGAGTGGATGGATAGCTGGGTGGGTGGATGGGTGCACAAACAGAAAGACGGACGGGTACGTGGATGGATAGAGAGCTAGATAGACAAAACTAAACACCGATAGAAAACACTTTAAATGATGGTCATCATACACATCTGTTTGTTTTGCACAGCGTCCCTGCATTTGTGTTTACCCACAGCTGGACTGATCCTCAAAGACATACTATAACATCTGTATTGAACAACTGATGATCAGTCCTGGGGTTGATGCCGGCTCTCCCTTCTCTCCCTGGCACGGCACAGGTGTCCTGTGGAACCTGTCCTCATGCGACGCAGTGAAGATGACCATCATCCGCGATGCTCTGACCACGCTCACCAACACCGTGGTCATCCCTCATTCGGGCTGGAGCAGCGCTCTGCACCGCGAGGAGCACAAACACAAGTTTCACTCCTCTCTGCTGCTGCGCAACACCACCGGATGCCTGAGGTGAGCCATGACACAACTGCATCTTCAGCTGGGCGTCCAGGCTGGTCGCATTGATTCTTTTGGTTTTGTTGGTTTGTTTTTGGGGATCACTTTTCTTGAATGCTGGGTTATATTATGGAAGTCACATATGTCATGGGAATGGATCGGGGTACATAGGGTAGAGTTCAGTATTTTGTTACCAGCCTTCCTTCCCGGACTCATGCCTCATGAAAGCACCAACAGGGCAAAACGTCTTCAGGGAAAACATTCAAAGAGTACGCAAAACCCCAAACTGCATGCGCACATTGGGGTCAAACTCAAATATCAAATATCACAATATTTTTGGCTGAATAACTCAAAATCAGCAATGTGTATATGGGCCATGTCACTGTCATATAGCCTTCAAGATGAATGGACGACAGCATCTAAGCTATAGCTCCATATTGACAAAAGCATCTGTCCTCACATCACCATAACCACATTACATCCTTGTATTGGTTCAAGTAGACACATATGCATCCATTATTAG
>OMLC01057040.1:0-11262 GCA_900302585.1 Regalecus glesne
AAATGGTTCCTGAGAGCTTGTGAATATTCCCATTAGAAGATGGCTTGGCAAAGCATAAAGGTTGACGCTGTTTTAGAACACACAACTTAGTCAGTACTGCAGCAGAGTATGAACCACTGAACCAGCACATCAGCTGTGGGCTGCCAAATGTTTTCTGGGACCTTATTGATCTTCCATTTGGATTAGAGGGGCGAGGCAGAATGTCTGTCTGATGTTGGTCTAGAAACACCAACTCACAGTCCTTACCAGTGAAACATCAGTTCTTTGCTCACTGGAAGATGTGGACCAGGAGGTTATACATGTTGTGTTGTCAACTTGCAGAAAGTGAGTGTGGTGCTGTGATGCTGGACTAGAACACACAACCTTGTCAATATTGTAGAAGAACACTAACATTTAGACTACCTGGCCCAAAGCCAACATGCCAGTGTTGTCTGAGAACTTATGAATACTCACTATGGATGAGGGCTGTGACAAAGAAGTTGGGATTATTGATGGTTTAGAACCATTACCCTTATCAGTATTGGGGCATGAGGCTAATTCTTGAACTATCAGGTGCTCTGCATAGTTGAAAATGCATTGTGAGAGCATTTCAATGTTCCCTTTCAGGTGTTGGCTTTGACATAGCACTAAGAATTCTGATGCTAGACTAGAACCCACAACTGTGTCCTTATTGGAGCAAAGTACTAACCATTGGACCACAAATGCAGCAGCACCTGTGAAGATGTTTTCAGAGAGCTTATGAATATCCCATTTTAATGTGGGCTTGGGAAAGCAAATTGCACAACAAAGGGAGCTCAGTTGATGACTGTAAGATAAATCACATTCTCTGCCAAGGACACATGGACAGGACTGGTGCTGAGAGGAACTGTGCCTGGGTAATATCAACAAGGCCAGAACAAGAAGCAGAAACTTACCCGAGTGTCACCTTCTCTGATGGCCACGTATCAGATCCTGTGAGTCCAGACCAAAAGGACAGTGGGAGCTCCAGTGGCTCAGACCTAAGTAAGAAGGAAAAACCCAAAGAAGATGGTCAGGTTCAGAACGTCCCCCATGTGCGTACCAGATCCTTCAGTGAGATGAATATAGCCAAGACCTTGTCCACTAACCTCTCCCCGACTTCTTGAAGGTTACCCTGAAGGTAAGAATCTCCAAAACTCGGTACCCCCAGCTGACAACATGAGGCCAGAGTACACCTATCGGCGTCTTACAATGCCGTGATTACAAACATTTCCCAACCCCCTGTGAATGGTGCTCATTGTCACTGAATGTGCGGTTAATCACCCAACTCTCATATAAACCCAGCCTATTGTATGGTATCAAAGTACTGTTTAAAAGGAGGGGGTGTTTGTTTTCAGCTCAGACTGACCTGGTGAGTGACGAAAGGTTTCCGAATAAACTTCTGATCCAGTTGAACGGCTTCACCTCTTTTTGTGATCCCAGCTGAATGTAGAAATGAACGGATCACTGATACTCTCCTTGTGGTCGCAGAGCTCAACACACATACTTGCTAATATTTCTCACCCGTCGTGGGGATCACAACGCTTCCAAATGCAACCCCACCTCAATCGACAAACACACGGACATCTTGCACAACCATGACCCCATTTTAAACATGCAGTATGTCGCCAAACACAACAACACATCACACACTCCCCCACTGCATTATGGGTGATATCAAATTGACTCCTCCCCCTCAGGAACAACGGAACAGGATTTCCCGAAAAATCCAAGTCCGCTCACTGACGTCACTTCGTCGAAATGAGTCCCATCCACGTCGTGGCCTGCCGTGTTGGCTCTCCTGTGTTGTGCCGTTCTTCGCCGCAGGCATCTGTTGAGTACGAGTCTCAGCAATCCCCCCCCCGGCACTCCACAGCATGCTGGGTGTTACTGTGGATGCCGGAGGACCTGATCCTCGGAGTGAAGCAGCCTTCGGCATGTGTGTGTCCCGTGTAAGTTCCACTTCATCTCGTCTCCTCCACCTAGGGAGGAGGTTTGAGCAGAGAGCTAGAGTAGCTGATGGGTGAGGAAGAGGAGGACCCTGTCAAATAAGAGGTGTTGTGCTCTGGGGGTGAGTTGTCGTCTGGGGACTGGGAGGTTGCAGGTTCAATGCTTGGTGCTGTAGGAGGCATGGTGAAGTGTCTAGATGCTGCCGCATGGTGGCAGCTTGTTCATTCCTTACAATAGGGGGAGTCAAATGCAGAGAATTGAAAGTTTCCCCTTGTGGGAGTGATAAGAGAAACGTTTTCATTATCAGCTACAATATTTAATCCTAGTCCCATAATTACTATTTTTATTTTTCTATTTAGATGAAGATAATGACATTTGAAAATGCCACCTGGAGTTAGAACACTATTTCTGCCATGATTACCGTCATCCGCTCTCATGTGCTGTATGTCTAGGGCCTCTTCAGCAGATGGCAAAGGGGACTCACAGAAGAACTCTCTGGGAGAAATCTTCAGGCTGAAATGGTAGCAGAGTAATTACTAATACAAACAATAGTACATCCAACAAACAACCGGAGAACCCCCCCCCCACACACACACACACCCACGGTAATCCAAAGGTCAGGACCACTGTTGATTCAGTGTGGTCAAAGAGCAATGGCCTGTTTGTACTCTGTTCATCTTTTCCTCTCACCATTATGTGTGGGTAAACTGATCTGATTCTTCCCCGTCTCTCATTTGTGTCAGTGTTTTATCTCCCATTCTCTGCTGTTCTTTGTCTATAAATTGTACCTTTTCTCTATCGTTCTTACTCTTCTCTTGGTCCCTCAACCTGCAACCCGACCCCATCCCTACCTGGTGTCATGGGGCCCAGACCTTATGGTCTAGAGGAGGATGTTAGGCAATATGAGCAGGACCTGGCTGAGAGGCTGTACCAGGCCCGTGTGAGGGCATCTCAGGGCCTGGTACAGCCTAACCTGGATCTATATTAATAGTTGATAATACTAAGTGACTAAGCCATTTGCACATGTTTGAAGGAGACGGTGCTGGGATAAAGAACAAGCTTGTACACTTGTTGCCCGTCAGCTACTTGAAAACAACAAATCACAAGACAAGGTTTCAATAAACTGTAAACCAATCATGAGTGATGGCCATCAGTGCTCCCCAGTGTTGTTTTCATGTGGCTAGGACTCTGGTCTGAATGTTGTTTAAAACCAAACATTCTGTTCAGGGTCACTGACCTGTAATCCTGACTACATCCACAGTCCTAGCTCTGAGCCAGGCTCACCAACTCTCAGGCCTCAACCAGTTAGGACCGAACCTCCTGTTCCCAGTATAGCCTGCCCTTCCTCACCAGACGGAGGACTCCATGCTCAGCTGGACATACACAGGGGGACGTACAGGGGACCAGTAGGGTCAACGATGTGGGGGCTTTTCCCCTTGAAAAGGAGGGAGAGTGAATTCAGGAGAAAAAGAACTTGGAGGTTATGGGATAAAAGTCAAAATGTGGTGTTTATTAGGGCTCTTTGTTAAAGGGGTTGACAGGAGTCCTCTCATCAGGTCATACTTTGGAGTTGAATAAGGTACTACAAGGTCTGTTTTCACATCTCGGGCTTAGTCCCCACATTGTGAGGGGCGGACACGTACCCAAATTTCAGGACTTGGTTGATCTGCACGAGCAACAATGTTGCGGTTGTGTCAGCATCAAATTGTACAGAGTACATTACATTAAAAGACAAGAGACGCATACAAAACACAAGCAACAGAAAGTACAACCTATGAGGTCCAAAAACCTCAGCAACAATGCAGGATGAGTAGAGAGATGTTGAAATACTTAGTTGGTACAAAAATACACACACACGCCGTATTCTAACAAGTATCGACACTCATCGTGAACTAGGTCTTTTCAAGGAGAAAAAAAAACACAGCCAGATTTAAATCCGATAATAGCTTTTACACAAGAGGTACCATCGACACATGGCCAGAAGTGGTACAACAGGACAGGACACCAAGATTCAAGATCTTTATTGTCACTCCAGTTGTACAAGTACAATCATGTAAGATTCTTAGGCTGGGAGACTCCAATACAGAAACATGAGATACACATAAAATGAAAGATATATAATAAATAAAGCATATATATGCATCCATCCATCGTCAAGCGCCTATCCAAAATCGGGTCGTGGGGGAACTGGAGCCCATCTCACTTCTCATTGGGCGAAAGGCGGGGGACACACCCTTGATGGGTCATCAGTCCATCACAGGGCAGCAATTTATACACACACACACACACACATATAAAACAACAGGTCCAACAGAATTAGGCATAAAATAGGTCAAGGTAAGAGTAGAAATCAATCACCCAAAAGCTATAATTGTGCATTTATGATGAGTATTCAAAGACACTACACAGGTGGTAATCAGACTGCGTATTAATACAGGAGTGTCTAATATAATAGCTATTATTAAGATTAGACCCATCACTAGTGTGACGGACAATGTTGTGACGTTTGAGCTCAGCCAACACACTCCGCCCACTGCCCCACACAACGATATCATGAGGCGAGTGTCCGTCTCTCAGACAGCCGGTTGTGAAAATGAAGGGACTGATTCTGCTCTGCCTGCTGGGGCTCACTGTGGCAGCACCATGGAAACACAGCCAGGTACATGTAGGCTTCTTCAAGACTCTTATCTAAACTCACAGGATTGTGGTGTATGCTAAAACGGTCACTGTTGTTTGTAGAGTTGTTTTTTTGCCATTGACTATAGGACCTGAGGAGACACTGATCATCTTGATCTCTTTGGGGGGGTCTTGTTTCCAGACTATGACATTAAAAGGTCAGGAACCATTTCTTGTCGATGGGCTGTGATGGGCTCAAAACCAGTTTGGGATCAGAATCAAACGGGTTCAGTCTCAAACCAGCAGAGATTGAAATCCAGTGTCTCTTCACTTATCATTTGATTGGATAAAATCCTGACAAAACAACACATCCACAACGTTTTTTTACTAAGTCATGTGAAGGCTGTAGTTCATTGCATAACGTTAACTTACAGGCAGACAAAAAGCCATTTTTTATGCTGCATGTTTGATTTAACAAAGAATCACCCTTTGAGAAACCAAGACAGCAGATCTCAATTATTTGCAAGTGGGTTTATGTCTGCAGGCCGTGTAACTGCCCATGTGACTTCAGCGGGGAAAGAAAAAGTAAGAAATTCAAGAAAGTTTCCAACTTTTCATATCATCAAATATAGTGTGCTGCTTCTTTCAGTCATCCTTGTAGTCCGATGACCTGTAGTGGAGGCCGACACACCACTTCACTAATGAAACTGCCCTAGAACAGCATTTCAGCAGTGCAGGTTTAGTCTCAGAAGGACAAAAAAGTATTATTGAGAAAAATAATGCATAGTTCAAACAAACACCAAGTCATACGCAACGCAAGTGACTCTGCTATTCATGTTGCCATTTGGTTTGATGCACAGACGGTGTCAACGTCCTCTCGGGAGCAAGGTAAACATTTCCAGAGTCGCCTCCGTTATTGATTAAAAACCTCATCTGAATGATTCACGCTGGAGTTCAATGATCAGCAGAAGAGGTGAGAGAACACCTCTCGATCACAAGACTCTTTCCTATGTGCATATTACATCCATATGGATCCATTCGATTGGGTGTGAACGGCCTCTGAGGAGCACTGCAGCTCAGAGATCCCCTTCCAAGTTAGCCTGAAGCCTCAAGGCCTTCAGTTACTGAGCATGACCATGAGGAGGCCTGACGGAGCTCTTCGCAAAGAAGACACTATGTGCTGGCAATGGAGGCTCCGTGTTGCTTCCTTGTTCCTAGCAAGGACTGCCAGCAGCAGCAACAGGCTAGAAAACAGGCCTGTGGGAAGCAAGCACTACAAGTCGAAGAATACACAAGGAAAGAAAGCTAAAGCAGGGCAAGAGAGGCAGCCTACGAGCCAAATTACAAGCGAACTCACATAGAGCAGCCCTGCAGTCTCTGGCCTACATCCCATCATGCTAACACTAAGATAGCCCTGGAGGAATTACATCAATAACCAGCTGAGTGCACATCTACAGGACACTGCGATTGTAGAAGACTAATCCCACTGAACTGAAAACGACACCTCATCTTGTCCTGGTCTACATCCAGTGCTTAATGTGTGACTAGCAGGACATCTCAAATGCTTTGGTTGCTCCCGGAGCTAGCCGCAGTTAGCTCCGGGAGTTTGGAACTGCTTGTGCTCCGGGACCCATTTGCGTGGATACGACACCTCTCGTATCGATAAAAAAGTACCCCCTACTATTCCCAAGCGATAATATTGAGGGGAATTAAGGGGTTAAACGCGTCACTGGGGACTTTAAAAAAATTGCGCTCCAGGACATCTCGAATGCTTTGGTTGCCTCTATCACGGGAACCGTTGTTTTGCTCCGGCACCTCCAGATTTACAAATTAAGCACCGCTTACATCGACTCCTGTGCTCAGATGGTAATGGGTGGACCGTGTCTGCTCGGGGTATATGTGATGCTGCCCCCAGGACGAGGCTGGCCTCCAGGGATGCTTGGGGAGAGCTGAAGGACGTTAGCTAAGATAAGCCCAGGGACAAGCAGCAGCACTTTTAAATCAACCCCCATATCATGCGGAGAGTCATTAAAATCCTAACAGGGGCAGCCTAGATCCCTAGCCCCTGCAGAGAGACACCGAACACTTAAATGCCGCAGCTGCACTCACTGCTCCCACACAATGGGAACTGTTACCCCACTGGCCTTGGTCAATGGCAATGAGACATTTCTTAATATTGCTTATATTGTGCATGTTGTGGTGACTACTCACCTACGGGACAATTAGCAAGTTTTGAGCAGTTATAATTCATGACCATCTCGTTAACGTTTGCAAGAACATGTTCTTCCTATGTTGCAAGGTTTCTATGACTACTTTACCCACGCGCCCTATGATGACGTTACTTTTCTGCGACAGAGTGCGGTTGCGATCGTTTGCTCATGAATAAATATGTTCTAGCTCCCCGATACGCAGCTAAATCTCCGTCTCTAATTTACCCAACTCCTACAATATATTATTTAAACTATACTTTGAGATGTTGTATTGATTACCTCTTCTGTACACACCATCTGAAGCTGACAATTGAAGTTTTATTGTGCTGGCCCCATAGCATAGTTCTTGACTGAGGACAGGAGTCAGAGCAACAGCTTTGAGGCTGACCCTGTGGCCCTTGGGTAAAGGGGAATCTAAAGGGAACATCTGAGGTAAAGCCATAAAGAATGATCTATGCCGTCTGTCACTTTCAGTGGCCAAAAGGGAGCAGGGTACCTTTGGGAAATGCTAAAGGATTTGAAGACTACGGATATGTAGAAACATTCACGGTAGGACTTTAACATTGCTAAAAAAATTTCAACACTTTACACAGATTACATTTGAAAATGCCTGATGTTACACTCTCAGTGGGGCCGGACTCTCTTGTTAATGCCCTGTGCTTACATAAATGTGACTGAGAACCTCAGAAACTACACTGCTGCTGGTTCATCCAACTGTGATGGAGCAAACGTAGGCAGAAACATCTAACCGTCAGCAATCTATACCCACTCAAACCAGTTTAGTGTCACAGGATGCTGTGATCTATCCCACCATGTACTGGCGGAGTAAACTACAGGGCTTATGCAGACACACCTGTAGACAGCTTAGATTCTCCAATTAAAGTGACACCATTTTACAAAATGGTTGAGATGGCCAAACTGAAATAAATGTTCTTTTAAGTAGCGTAGTAGCCGATGGCAACAGGGATGGGTGCAAGTCCATGATTACTGGGATGGCATACAGTGATTAATCTGTGGGCCTGTATAGGATCGATTAAGGTCATGGGAGCACCTCTGGTTTAAGTTGGGGAACACTAATGGTTACAATTCAGTTTAATCAAACCAATTTATAAAAATGTTACACCAATACAAACCTAATACACAATACCTCCATACACAATGTTGCTACTTGATGGCCTCCATCCATTAGGTAGCAGACTATACTCCCGTTGTGCCGGTCACTACAGGCATCTAATCACAACAGGGGATTGTAGTTGGCAACCTTGTGAAACAAAGAACCAGCAGTACAGTGAAAGTTTGATTAATTACTTAAAAACTCTAAGTGTTGTCAGAAATTTAGTAAAATTTTGATGACATAAGATTGTCCTTATGAAAAATATTGATGATGCTGCTGCAGTCATGACATTATAAAACACATTTTCCCCATAGTGGCCAGTCGGTACTGTATCTATGCTTGGAAATTATGAAGGTTTTGAGCCAGCTGTGCCAGATGAATCCCTTTCACATTTATCTACAGGTAAGCGGACGATCAGGATATACCACAAACTGATATTTATCCCATAATCCCCATCCCTCTTATATACTTGGTTATTTTTACAAGTCTCTTAATTAAGCTTTTCTTGACAAATTGCAATCCAATTGCACGATAGGTCAAATAGATGTTTCCGCACATGTTACTGTGTCTCATATTTCAGACCATTGCAATGAAACAACATTCAACTCAAGATAATAACCAAGTCTTGGACAAATTGATTGCTACTGTTCAAACTGTCAAATTAATATGGTCATGAATGATACAGCTGTTGATTGTGACATTCTACTTCAGACCCTAAACTTTCTCCATCTCATTTCTCACAGTGAAACCAACTGAAACCCCAGAGAAAAACTTACAAGCTGGATTCCACTTAGAAGAATCTTTACAAAAATAACATTGAACTGTCAGCTGGATGAAAACTGGCCACATGAGTTGTTTTGCCCATCTTACCCTAAAAGAAATAAACTTTTCATGTACTGAGTGAGATCATTTTTAGGCACAAATCTATCCAATAAATCCTGATGAGTTCAAATCAAAATCCTGACCAAAAAAATAATTGTATGAGGAATTTCTCCTGTTCAAAAACTCAGATGAGACATAAATCACAAGGGTCACTTTATTCGTTTTGTTTTTTTACTTCTTTCCAATGAACTCTTTTGATCAGACATGTAATAATGACTTGTACCAAGTGATGTGGAAGGGTAATGGTGCTCCCTGACATCCTTTATGGTTGGGAACAAACACAAGAAATCTGTCTTATTTAATCTTAACCACAGTTCTACCAGCCCGTTGACCTGGTGATCCATTGTTCTATGAGTGGATGGCGGTCTGCTGGATTGATGGCAACGTGTAGGCCTAACCACAGAAGAGCAGACACTGAAACTATTGAACCAAAAGTATACACAAGCCTTCAATAAAATAAAAAAAGAGTGTGACAAAATACTCACCTTGATCAAAGATGAGTCTTTAAAACTGTGGATGACTTCCATTTAACAGAAATTCTGGGATTGTTTTTGCAGGGTTAGATGTTGCTCCATGGACCAACCCAGGTTATACACGTCTTGCTTGTGTGACAAGTAAACCTATTGCATGAGACCAGATTGAAGATCCCCCATGCTCGGTAAAGTTGAGCCATGTGTTGTAAAGCGCTTTGAGTAAAAGGCGCTGTATTAAAATGAGTTCAATTACTATTTGAATGCACTGGTCTAAATGCAACTGGTTTAAATGCAAGGGTGGGTCTAAAATGTTGTAAAAAGTACCAATGGCATAAAGCGGTTCTCTGTGGCAATTACTGCAGATTGTGCACTTGTTGTTGACACCTCAAAAAAAGCAATTTCTATTTTCACAATGGACGCACAAATAGGGCAAAGACATTAAGATGTTTTGACAAAGCTGAACTTGACAGAATTTGAGTCCGTCACCAAAGGTATTACAAGGGGGGGGACTACACTTTTGCTGACTTTCAAGAAACTGAATGAAGTAAGGGTAGTAAGAATGTAACAGTGGATGTGAAGGACAGTTAGTAGCTGTAATTACCAAGAGAACTACAACACTACATTCTTGAAACAGAAGATTTTTTTCCCCCAAAAGTGGTCTGATCCAGAGGCAGGGAACAGCCCGTGAGATGACAAGCAAGTTTCACTCTGGATGACAAAGCAGATGCTCTCTAACAGTAAGGCCACTTTAAATAGTATTTCTAAATGAGGACCACAACTTTTCATTCATTCATAGATCTTTGCAGTCTCATCATAATGGAAATAAAAGAAAAAAAACTTCAAGTTTCTAAATTAAAGAGGCCAGCGGTCATTTTGATTTGAGGGGGATTTGGTGTTTATGCCCCGTTCACCTCCAGTGAGAAGCTCAAGACTCAGTCCACATTATTCACCACAGCTAAGACGCTGAGGTAATCTCCCCCTTGTGACCAAACCGCACCTCAAACACCCCCAAAATACGATGTGTGATCGGGTTATATCGATCTAGCAAAAAAAATATATTTTTCTATATATTTTTTTAACAGAAGTTCGTTAAATCATCTCGCCTAAGGTCATTGTCGATCCTCTGTGGCTTTATCAAAGCAAGTTGAAGTCCGGAGAGAAGTTGCTACACACAACTGCTGCTCTGAGTAAAATCCACAAATGACAACTCCATTGTTGATTTTTGTTGCTGCCGTGTCATACGTATAGGTGTATCATGTAGTTTTTGCCAAATCCTTTTCAATCACTCCCTGTTGCAACAGCCCCTTCAGATGCAGTCACTCAGTTTTGCCAACCAATTGCTTATGTATGTAGTATGTATGTATGTATGTATGTATGTATGTATGTATGAGTTATCTAGATGATGGGAGTGTCGTATGTGCTGCAGTGGTACTTCTATGGAGAACGTGTGGTGTGTGTGAGAAAGAGGAGAGAGAGAGAGAGAGAGAGAGAGAGAGAGAGGGAGAGAGAGAGAGAGAGAGAGTGTGGAGATGGTGGCAGCAAGAGATTTGTCAGGACTGCAGTCCACACAGCTGGAGTTCAGATTTGCTCCTGAGGGGCTGGGCAAGACCGCGCTGGAGGGGCCAGGGAGAAATGGTCTACTTATCCCCCAAGATGGCATACTGGTTGTCAAGCTGCAAATGCTGCATAGAAGCACCAGTGCTTTCTTCTCGGCCACGGTTCTTATGTTTCACCACTTCAAAGGTCTTCTCCATTTCCCTGTCCCTATAAAACACATACTCTGTACAACCACATCTTTCTTGAATGCACATTGCTTGACAAAAGAATTACTCACTGAAGATCCACTTACTTGCGTGTTTCCACATGCTTGGCAGTGGCAGACAGAGAGGGGAACTGTGTGTCACTATAGATTTCAGGAGGACCTTGGGTGGGCCCTCGTTTAGTGGTAGTCAGCCGGGCCCCAGGGGGGCGATATACACCACTAGGTTTGGCCTCAGGTACCTCCGTCTCCTCTGTAGAG
>OMLC01057043.1:0-11318 GCA_900302585.1 Regalecus glesne
ATACACACACACATATATATATATATATATATATATATACACACACACATATATATATATAAATATATACACACACACATATATATATATATATACACACACACATATATATATATATATACACACACACACACATATATATATATATATACACACACACACATATATATATATATATATATATATATACACACACACACATATATATATATATATATATATATATATATATATATACACACACATATATATACACACACACATATACATATATACACACACACATATATACACACACATATACATATATACACACACAAACACAAGTTCTACACTGGGTTTGGTCCTCAGTCAGAACAATTATCAACATGCTTTGAATCAGTATTTCTTTTGAATAAAATTGTAATTAATTTTAACATTTTCATAGCTTACCTGCTATTCAATGATTTAATAGTTACCATAACTTTAATCTCATCACGTTTCTCATATCTTAAAATAGACCTTACTCGTAGTGATCATCAGAGGTCTTAATACAGCAGAGAGGCAAGCTAGTTACGCAACATGCTGAAACACATTAAGTCTGCCTGACGTGCTCTGGGCCCTCCACACTCCCCCTTACTCTATACAGAGAGACATGCCATAGAAAAGGAGCTTGTTGACTACAAGTGGCTGGGATCTCATGAAAATAAGCACTAAAATACTATTTGAGGACACGTTGCAAGGACCAGTAACTAATCCACTGATACAAGATGAAAGGTCTATTGAAGGGAGAACATCCATTACAAACAGGGTATTTACAGCCAGTGAAACATTTTCAAAATCATGAATTCTCCTGTTTGTCCCTTGCACGTCGTTGGTCATTCAGTGTAGATCATTAACATTCTCTGGCCATTCGAGTTGAATTGCTCTTTTGTTTAAGTCCACATAGCAGAACAACTAAAAAGCTTGGCTTTGGTAGGCCATGGAAACATCAATCCGTCAGTGCCCATTAGTTGATTAAATAAAATCAATCTCACGGTTGCTCATATCCATTTTATCAGAAAGTACTGGGCCGAAAGGCTTTTTTCCATGGCCTGATTCTCAACAGCAAGTTCATAATATAGTTCCCCATGCACCAAGGGGAGAGGAGGTTTGCATTTCTTTTAACTCCATGCCATATCCAGACTGTTCCCACCATCAGGTCATCAAACTCATAATACTCGAGTAGTCCTGTCTACTGTATGTGCCATCTGTGCTCCTACACATGAATCCTTATAATATCCGAGTGCTATAATACC
Source organism: Regalecus glesne (assembly GCA_900302585.1). NCBI lineage: Eukaryota > Metazoa > Chordata > Actinopteri > Lampriformes > Regalecidae > Regalecus > Regalecus glesne. Next base: position 1,278 of record OMLC01057043.1, read on the forward strand.
AGTGTGGTATTACAGGAGCTATTTTCACACAGCCGGGATCTGATCTGATCCCTGTCCTGGATCTAGAAAGTGTACCCACTCCAACTAGTACCAATGACAGGGAGGTAAGAGGGAACACAGGATTCACCATACTGAAGGGCCATAACTTTAATGTCCTTTTGTTATGTTGAAACTGCATGTCACGATTAGTTTAGTATTTAACGGCATTTTGTTGAAAATGGAAAATATCAAGTATTGAACCTGCTTATCGAATCTAAATCCATTCAAATGTACCATTTATCCATTTTGGTAAATTATTGTAAAAAATTAACTTGGTTTTGATTCCCTTATGTTTGGGCACCAAGCAATGCACGGACAGCCTTAACCTCATGCAAATATAGCCATTGCACCTAAAACTATGGGAAGTCTAGTGCAGTGAAGGGATAAAGACAATTCACCATCACCTGTCAAATCCACAGTAAAAATGTAATTATCCTTTTAACAGTAATATGTGGAATTAATATGCCTCAGAACCAGGGGGCAAAGAGTTCAGTAAGAGATTTGTTTTACTCCAAGCTTATTGAATCCACATATTTGATCAACTGAACCAGTTCTGAAACCGTTCTAGCTACCGAACCCCAACCCAGGTCACTACACCATCCATATGATGATATGACTTCTTCATTGTTCCATGTGCTGTGCAGGGAAATAATTTGTGTCAAGGCTCTATTGAATAACCCCTCGTCTAAGCTCTTAGTCATTCTACAACTGTATCAAACGCATATTGATGCAACTCAGAGGAAACTTTTAACCACACATTCCCCTTGGTTTCATTTAGCAAACATCATTTCGCAACAGGAAAGGTCTCATACTAGTAAAAGCAAATTATTCATTCTTCAACCTTACAGAATACAAGAGTGTTCACAATAGCACAGACTTTAAGACATTTGTAATTATTTGGATATGCAATTGCTAAATTTACAACACACATACACCGACCAACAAAACCATACCTTTCTTGGTGTACAGGTCAACCTCCACTGTGGGGTTACCACGGGAGTCGAATATCTCACGTGCATGGATCTTCAGGATGGACATGGTTCTGGATCTATGGAGAGATAGAAAAGGATCAGACATTTTGCTGCAGTGCCACAGACTTGGCAGACATCCGCAGGTGACCGTGCACTGTAACTCAGTGAACAGTGAGTTGGCAAAATTTGGGACACTCAAGGATGTACTGCACCAAATCTACACCCAATGTTACCAGTTGCGAAATGGGTGCAGAGAAAAAAAACCCAAAACATACCATGCCAAACATACCAGACTAAACTAAATATATTAACCGTGCTTCTGTGCTAATCCAATAAACTGATATTACCTAGTAAGCATGGTATAGGTATTAGTCCCAACAAGGCGTGGCTCATGTGCCTGAGAATACAATGACAAAGTTCAATTTCTTAGTGCGTAATTTATCTCAACAAAACTAAACTGATAGCAGTCAGGTTATCAAAAGTAGAATAAAACCAAAAGTGATATGTAACCACGGTGATAACATGTCAAAATAAGTGATAATAAGTGAGGCACTTGATACATATTTGGCTAGGTTATGCCTCTTTGTGATTTTACAGATATAGATTGGCAGGAGTAGTGATCTTATCTCAGGGTGCACGTGTTATCTATCCAAATTCCAGGCTATAGCAGAGGTCAGAGAGAGGAAGGGGGGTGTTAAGCCAGCCTGGGTATGGACCAGGATGGATCTGCTGCACAATACATTTCATTTTGTTTTATCTGACTTGCCCTGACTGACTCTCCTGACCATTTCTAAATGCATGAATGAACTAGAGTTCATCCTCCAATGATAGACAGGACAATTCCATAAAGCCCTACCGGACCAATGGAAAATCCTCTGCCCTTAAATGTTTGTGTGGAAACTTGCCACTGGCTATGATACTTGGGGGCCAAAGTCTGAATACAGACCCTCCCCCGAGGCTGGCAAAACAACTATCGGTCAATGTTTAAAGTACCACTAAGTAAGGGCTTGAACGCCACAATAATGGGACCACGGAGAACATGAGCCTGCAATACCATCATGTCATGAATATCATGCAGTGCAATGTGGATCTATTCATTCTGTCATGCACGCCCCGATGGTCCCAAGCCTTGGAGCTAGGCTAACATTACAAAGTCAGTGCCTCAATATATCAGCTAAATAAATAAACAGTGATGTTGGATTGATTGGTAATCAAATATTATTTTTATACTCATATAGTAAGCTGGTTTAACCACATGTGAAGATGATAATTCATGTATCTATGTTCATAATAATACGAGTAAATAGGATATTTGGCTTAAGGCCGCTGCAACAGTAACATATCTTAAGTCAAATAAATTTTATTTGTTTAGCCCATGGTCAAAAATTACATGTTTGCCTCAGTGGGTTTTATGCAACATCATATCTTTAGACCCAAGTTTACTGATTAAAGATGTTTATTATCACTCCTGTTGTACAAGAACTTATTTTGGCCCATTGGCCCAGGGGTCAGCACATAGTCTCCATTGTAGCATGTATGGTGACCTCAAGGTCTTGCCAATCAATCCACATATTGATTTGGTCAAAATTTGTCTGATGCCCTTCCTGCAAAACCACTAACCCTGCGGATGGGCGCAGGTAAAGCACTGCATGCCATCCCAGTATGCATGGACTTGCGCCCATACCTGTCGCACCAGTACACTTGTGTGAAATTCTTAAATTGGGAGACTCTGTTACTGAAGTATATAAATAAAGATATATGATAAAACATGTGTATATACTTATATGGGTGTATATCACCACTCCTGTTAAGGTGAGAATCATCATTATTAGCCAATGCAATATATATGTCTTTATATGTGTCTTTATGGAGGCTCAATAATCCAGGTAAGGGATTTCTTTTCTTTTTTCGTAACTTCCAATGGCACACACTTCCCCATTCTATTTCCTGGTTTGCACACCCCAACGTGGTTACTCTATCCTGAAGCATATATTAAATCTGAACCACCTAGATACCAGATAGTGCAGTATAGCAGCATACAGGGACAAATGAACGCTATCTATCAGAGTTAGAGGAAACTAACTCCCAGCCAAGCTGCAACTTGACGCCCTCTTTTCAGCCACCGCATTTCCAAATGAAGCGACATCTCGCCAGCTGACGACTTGCGTTTAAAAATAGACGAGTCTCTTCTCCAGCAGACCACGACCATCAACGTAGTGCATTAACATGTCTACCCACCCCAAATAAAGACGTTACGAACAATAACACGATGTCAACGCAAGTGCGAACCACGGAGAGGTCATTGAGGAGGATGGGGGACATCATGAGCCTTTTTCGTAAATGAAGAAATGCAGTCAGGTAGTAAAACGTGCAGAGTCATAGTTACCGAACCGGACCCTTACCGTTGTAGCTTTGCTGACACAAACACATACTGTATAATTAAAGATCTTATGTCATATTACAAGTGCTTACCTTTCCTGGCCTAACTGTGTGCAGGGGTAGTGCTCGTTCTCGTGTAGGAAGGCAGACAAGGTGGTGCTGACGCGCGGTCCCGATGATATGGAGACGGAGGCAGGAAGAAGCTGCAGCAAGAGCTTTTTTGATTGGCCGAAGAGGACTGACGTACGATTCACAGTGCGGATGTAGGAACAGCACGTCCGCCACCAGCTGCGTCACGACGTCACAGACAGACAGGCAGACTCACGCCTGACAGACTCCTGTAATCTAAAGCGACGTGCTAGAGACGCAGCGCTTTAAGCTCACAGATAACTTCAAATCCAGTCCCTGCGGGTATCATGAAGAGTCATTTCATAGCTGGTACTGCGTGTCGTGACAAGTACATGTGGTTGTTAGTCGGATTCGATTGTCAAGACGAGGGGAAATTATTCAATACAACCGCTAGTTTTAAGCAAGTTTCATTCCCTGGAGTAAGCTCGCTGAGAATGACTCTGGGGTTGATGTTTTACGTGCTTGTTTAGCTATAATAGGAGGGGAGAAATGGGAGAAATGAGTCTGCAATGACACGGAGGTTTGAGTACGTGCAGGTTGGCACAGCAGCATCCAATGCAGTGGTTCATTACTGGTCACATGTCGGCTGCGGGGTCACGTTTCTCGGGTTTTTCTTTATTGGATGAAGATGACTTCCCCTATTCACGACCTGAATAAATGTACGTCTTGACGAGAGGTGTGTGGTACAATCACAAAACGCTGCCTCTTGTGAGTCAAAACATGTTAATATTCATACATGTATTCATGTATGATCACAGCCTCACCTATTAGCTCACGTTTTCCTATTGGAGATTCAAATCAACGCACAACATGAGCGCATAGGTCTAAAGAACGTTTATTTTAACTTTTACCCGTTGAAGTGTTGCTCAAGTCGCCTTGGTATTTCTAAATCAGGGGTGTGCCACCCTTTTATATCTGTGTAGACGAATGATGGATCACAACGTGACTGTTGGTGAACTGTGGGCTTCCCCTGGCATCTAACATGTCATTGTTTCCGGACATGTGCAGCAGCACAGATGTATGAAACGATTTCCCATACAGATGTGTGTAGAGAGCTTGAGACGTGATCAGGCCTTGACGCAGTGACCTTGAAATGACGCTCATTGTATCCTTCACAGAGAACCAAGCTTGCCATCTGCTGGTGAAATTAGTGAAATGCAATGTGAGCAGCAGGTCCACTGCTGCACTTGAGTTCACTGTGAGCGTTTCACTGAATTATATAAGTTACTTTATCAATGTGCTAAATATTGGTACAGGGTCAACTCTAGGTGAAACAACGTTTGCAACATCTATCTGTGTGACAAAATATAGGAGGCTAACTCATGATCACAACTGTTTTATCAACACCAGGGGAATAATAAGGCAAAACTAACAAAAGACGACCCAAACAGTTTTCAAAATTCAAACAGCACAAATATGGAAGGGTAATACTTTTGGTCAGAAAGGAATGCAGTGGATAAATGTCAAACAGAGGTGCCAAGTTGTGCTATTCAGTGGGTGTGCTGGGGGGGCTCTGGCCCAGGTTCAGATATCATTAACTCTGTTTGCCTTTGAGCAGTGCATGCTGAACTGTTGAAATCTCTATACATTGTGACACACATCAGGTAAATTTACTCAAGACAATCATTCAGCAACTGAGATGGATCAAAATAAGGATTTCTAATGTTTCTTAAAACGGTCCCTTAAAGTCTTTTCCCTTTTTGGGAAGGGGGGTTGGAGATTAAAGCCCAACTGTAGAATATGTATCTGAAGTTTTTCATCCAGGGGAGGTGTAATCATTATTATTATTATGGGGGTGATTTCCTCCAACAAAGCCACAGAAATGTTGATATTTCTATACTCGACCGTAGTCCATACCATTCTGACTTCACCTTACGAGCAGAAACTGTCCTTGTGGCTGAGTCCACCAACCAAGCAGTGCTGCATGAGTTGACATTCCTATGGGAAGATCACTTAGAAGAGGGCTTTGAAAGGAAGCTTGCCAAGTACACAAGACTGGTCAGCAACTGCCAGCAGGCCGAATGGAGAGTGAGGTGCCCCCTAGTGGAGGTTGGATGCAGGAGCTTTGCAGCCTGTTCTTTCACCACAGCCTACAGGGATTCGGCATTGAGGGCAAAAGGATGAGGAGAGCCGTTCACAGTATCACCAATGCAGCAGAGAGGGCCTCAAGATGGCTGTGGCTCAAAAGAGGAGAGCCATGGGTCATAAGTAACTAATCATCTGGACACGAGCCGGGGTCTGATCAGCCCTCGAGGAGTATTTATGATGTTGAAAGACCTGAAACACCTGATGATCCATCACTGAAGATGTCTCCAAGAGCATCAGCAGAGGTATGTATACTGGATGAGGTGAATATAGCAAACTCTATGTTAACATCTTGAAACCTTCCCCCGTTGTGATTCATTGGACTGCTATGTGTCTCAGAAATCTGTTTTGTCTTATCTGAACCAATATGCTGAGTTAAAACAGAACCATCTGCACACCAGGGGGTTATGCAGTAACGCCATCAGCTGTTGAGTCAATGATCCTTTTCATAATGGACTTCACTCCACATTCAAGATGAATAGAAATCATGAAAAATGGAGAGAGCTCCATTTTAGCCTGTCACCATGAGACCCCGTGTTGTAGGGGTGAACATGAGTCCAGATACCCTTCCTGATGCCGCGCGGGGGGGTCCGAACCTGCAAGAATACAACCGATCGTCCAAAATTCTCCTCTCATCCACAGAAGAACATAATTCTGCTGATGTTCAAAGGATCAGTTCTCTCTCATACCTGCATGCATGGATGTGTTTTCAAAAGCGTTCCGCGTGTCAGCTGCCCCAAAGGTCTCACGAACACCGCAGGGCAATGCATACGACCTCAGGCTGCATGACACACACAGAGTTCACCATCCATACAGGTTTTAAATTACAAGGCTGGCTGATGTCTGGTACACCATTACACCATTAAATACTCCAAGGCCTTAAAAACTGTGATTTTCCTTAGGGTAAATACAAACCTAGTGATTTAGGGCATAGGAAAGTATATAGCGTTCATGTCGAGGTGTTAGCATGTGCAAGCTGTGAGCCAAAGGGGATCAAGTCCATGCCTCCTGGAACACATTACTCATTCACAAAACACCAGCAGGTCACTCACAGAGGTCAGTGTTGTGTGCACCAACTGGACCGGCTGAAACTGAAGAGCTCCATTAGTGTTTGGCTTTAGATAACTGCAGCCAAAACGAAACTAATATCTTGTAAAGGGCATATAGACCCAAAAGGAGAGTAGTTATTTGAGCCTGGAGGACTCGTGAAGGAAAGGAAAGAATGGCTGGTTAATTTATGATGGATGTAATTTAATCAGTTCCTTGCTTGTGGACTCTCTTCCTTTCTCTCTCTCTCTCTCTCGCTCTCTCTCTCTCAGAGCTGTCGTTTAGGGGTGAAAGGTGATGATAATTCTAGGGGCCCACAGCCCTTGGGGGGCCCACAAAAAAAGGAAACTAATTGGGTGCATTGCATCAGGGACTGTCAAGAACATAGAGGAACAGATAATTGGAGAACAAATGATGATACATATGGTTTAAGAAAACTAGTTGCATAAAATTGATCTTTGGCAATGATAAGTCAGGGGGTGGGCCCCACAAAATGTTCTTTCACGGGGCCCAGAATTCCTAACAATGGCCCTGCTTTCTCTCTATGTCTCTCTCTCTACTACTACTACTCTCTCTCTCTCTCTCTCTCTCTCTCTCTCTTTCTCTCTGTCTCTCCTGGAATTCGTGGTTGAGCGAGTGGCATGCTGCGGCCTGTGTGTTTCAGCAGGTGTTACCTGTTGTTCTATAATATATCTCAATCTCCATTTAGGTCATTATTCGCTCAGGGTTGTTTTCATGCTCAGCCATCTGGAGCGTCAGTGTGAGTCGGAGCTGGGCTGCTCCCCTCCCAGCCTTAGCAGGAGTGACAGGGTGACATGACCGCACTTGCATTAGCCTTCCCTTGTATTTCGAGATAAACCCTTGGAACTTCCTTATCACCAGTGACTAAGCAGGCTCTTTTGAGAAAGTGAGGAAAGGGCCAAGCTGAAGATACACAAAATAAAGGAACACATCAGTTCCGTTAGCCAGTCGGTGGACACACAGGGTGTGAAAACCATCTTAAAGCCAGAATTGAACAACAAACTATTCAGCTCCATATTGAAACAGTCAGAGAAGATCTGAGTGGTCAGAGGGTCTTCACTGGATCACCAGTAATCCATAACCCAGCTCTCATTATTAACGTTTCACTGGCCAGACGAGAGGAAAATTCTCCAAACACATTTCTAAAAAAGCTAGATGACTCATTTCTATATAGCGTGCTTCTGATCGAGTGGCCACTCAAAGTAAACCCCCCGTCAACCGAGCATGGGGGAGTAAGTCCGGATGCCCCTTCCCGGCACCTCACAGTGGAATCAAACCTGTGACGCCTGACTTGAAGGCACACGTTCAACCGCTGAGCTACCCACCCAAAAGGAAGAGCACATGAATAGTCTGCCCTCCAATCAAATGACACTAGTAAGAGAGGCCCTACCCTACAAATTGACTTAACTAACGTTCCTTATTCCGTGAGGATTATTATCATCATCCATCCATTGTAAACCACTCATCTGAAATCAGGCTACCGAGTCAAGCTGGAGCCTGTCCCAGTGCTCAGTGAGCAAAGGCTGGGTAAACACCCCGGATGGGTTTTCATCCAGTCACAGGACTCAAGCAGTTAGGGGTTCGGTGTCTTGCTCAAAGACACTTCAACATGTTCTCTGAAGGAACTGGGGATCAAACCGTCAATCATCGAATTACTAGACAACCACCCTACCTCCTGAACTATGCCACCCATTATCATTATCATCGTCATTAGGATTATTTTCATTATTACTATTAACCCGATCGGTTCATATTGATAGTTATGCTGATGAGCCAAAACATTATGACCACTCACTGCTGAAACAAATGACGTTGAGCCTCTCCAAACAAGGGCACGTGTCCTAGTTTGAGCAGATCGGATGGTAAGTGAACAATCAGCTCTCATAGTCGACGTGTTGGACGTGGGACTAAAGACCTGAGTGGCTCTGATGAGGGCCAAATTGCTATGACCAGAGGACTGGGTCAGAGCATCTCTGAAACAGCAAGGCCTGTGAGGTGCTCCTGGTCCGTAGTGGTGAGTACCTGCTGAGGGGCCCAAGGAGGGACAGACCCCAGATCACAGGCAGGGTGTTGGGCAACCAAGATTTAGTCAGTGGGTGAGGACAACATAAGCTATCCTGTCTGGTCTGAGCCAACAGAAGGTCTACGTGATACAAGCCACATGACGTTTGAAAGATGGTTTCTGGAGGAATGTGCCACAGTGCACCACGCCCTGCTGTGTTCTATGGGGCTGCAGAGCCACAGACTGGCCAGAGACTCAGAGTGGCCGTGATGACCCCTGTCCACTGTCCAAAGGGCCTCTGATGGTTACGTGAGCATCAGAATCTGGCCTTTGAGCCGTGGAAGGTGGTGTACCTGAGGATTTACATTTACCTGGAGAAGTGATGGCACCAGGATGCTCTGTGGGAAGTCGGGGTGGCAGTGTGATGCTGTGGGTTATGGTCTGCTAGGGTGTCTGGCTCCAGCCATTCATGTGGATGTTAATTGGACATGTATCATCCATCCATCATATACTACCTACCTGAACATCGGTGCAGACCCCCCCTCATGGTAATGGTATTCCCAAGTGGCAGGGTCCTCTCTCAGCAGGATGATGCATCCAGACACACTGCACACATGACTGGGATGCTTGGAGGAACATGGCGAAGTGTTCAACGTGTTGCCCCGGCCTTCAGATTCTCCAGATCTCAATCTGGCCGAGGATCTGTGGGATGTGCCGGACCATGGGCAGTCTGCCTCACAACCCACAGGACCTGGAGGATCTGCTGCCTCTGTTGTGGTGCCTGTAGAGTCCTTGCCTTGGTGACACGGCGCTGCTCCGGCGGCATAATGAGGACCAGCAGTATATTAGCAGAAAGGTGGTCATAATGTTGTGGCTCATTACTGTAAACCACGTCCAGGAAGCATAAGTGGTGACACTTGGGTGGGACAGTGAGAGAACAGGTTTCCCTGAGCCTCTATAAACAGATGATCCATTTGTGATTGCTCAGGATTTTTGGGAAAAGCTCCGGTCCGAGGGCGTCGACAGACCCAAGTTTCAACACCTCCTGTACTTGAGGCGGGAGTGAAGGGAGCGCACATCGTCTCTACGAGCCGTGCGTACCGGGAGTCCCATGACAATGGAGCTCCTCTCTGCGTCTCTCCACCTCCTTCTCATCACTGCCGCTGCCGCAGAGTTGCCGCACGACGGCATACACTGGACATACAGAGGTAGGGCTTTCCAACGAGGGTGTGTGTGCCTCCATCATTTCTTATCTATCGACAGCAATGGTGCGCACCGCGAAAACCAGTCGAGGCGATCAGGTCAATTTCTGCCCGATAAACCAGCGATCATCTTGGAGGAGGAGGTGTGTGTGTGGGGGGGGGAGTG
>OMLC01057050.1:0-12405 GCA_900302585.1 Regalecus glesne
ACCCACCCATCCACCCATCCATCCATCCATCCACCCACCCATCCATCCACCCATCCATCCATCCATCCATCCATCCATCCATCCATCCACCCGCCCGCCCGTCCGTCCGTCCATCCATCCATCCATCCATCCATCCATCCATCCACCCACAGCATCCATCCATCCATCCACCCATCCATCCACAGCCTTCCGTTTGGGGCAGGAACCAATCACACCATACTATGAGCTGACAGACAGCCTCACCCTCGTGTCCATAGCTCTGTGAGTGTGTTCGCTAGCGTGACTTGAGGACTGCTGCTTCACATCCTCGCTGAAACGTTCAAAGCACTCATCACTAAGCTAGAATGCTGCTCTCACTTCCAGGCCGGGACTTGGTCCTACAGGCGAGTTCCTGTCATAACACCAAGCTTCATGCTGAAATATACACACATCAATACATCTACACAGCCTTTGTCAACCCAAATAAAAGTCCGCTCGGTTCATGAAGTGACAGGTTCATATACCAGGTGCCAGTGCCTGAATGCATAACCTCTGTTCCTCCGTGCACAGAGGGTGTGTGTGTGTGTGTGTGTGTGTGTGTGTGTTTGGTGAGATGCTGGTGAAAGGTGAGTGAGGAGGAAGTCACTAAGGGTGGTCTCAGGCAAAGTGTGCTGCGACCCACCGTCTCCCCTGTGGTGGCCGGAGAGGTAGCAGCACAGAAAACTAGCAGGTATGGCAGAAGCTCTGTGATGTGGGGGGCACATGCCGGGCTGAGGATTCAAAACTGGCACCCATTTGTCTTTTTAACTCTTCGTGTGGAGCACCTGGGTTCAGATGTGTCAAATGTAAAACAGGACTCATCTCTGATAAACCTAGACTCTCTCTCTCTCTTGACTTGAGGCAGCCACTGTTGTCACACATATACCTACAGAGAAGAAGCTACCTTGATATTTTAAAAAAAGCATGCTTCTCGAGGGACGCACCTTGACTAAAAACATTAGATACACTTCTCGGACAAAACAATACCCATCTATTGACAAAATGATCGGAAGCTTAGGTCAGTTTGGCATGAGTGCACGTAGAGCTTACAGTGGCAGGACGACCCCTCGGACTTGACGCTGCGAGCGCTCGGTGTCCTTCGGCGAGGGATCACGTTGGATCTCGACAGGGTTGAATTATTCTACACCTTCTATTCAGTCAATTCAGACAATGACGCCATGGGAAATGAGACTAATGCCAGACCACGGTCACGAGTCGTCAATGGGTTCATGGGTGCATTCACGGCACTCGGCGGTCCGATGACTTGATGAGAGTTGAGGGGATCAACGGGTACCCTCTGAACCCCTGATCCTCTCCTGACGCCACGAAGGCCCAACGCCCTTTGGCGTGGGGCATCAGCAGGGAGGCTTGCAGGGTGCGTATCCTGGTGTTCACCGAGCCTTCATCTGAGGAGGCCGACGGATCTCAGCTGAGATGGATGGTGGGCTGGGGGGAGGGGGGGGTAGTGATGTCGAGCCTCCCGTGGAAGTCGACTTGGTTTTGGGGGTGGATGCTGTGGGCTGCTAGTGGGGAGGGGGAGCAGAGACGGGGTTAGCTTTGTGTATTGAGTCAGTCAGCAATGGCAGCCCTTCTCAGCAACAGCGGCGGCCACCCCCTCATCCTCCTCGCCGGGGTAGAGAACCTTGGCCGTGAGGCCGCTCTTCACGCCATCCCAGCCATCGCGGGTGACGATCTCCCCCATCTTCATCAGCTCATAGATGTCCCTGGTTAGTAGCTCGAAGGCCCGGTCCACGTTGCTGTTGCACTTGGCGGAGGTCTCCACGTAGCGGATGCCCAGGTCGGCCGCCAGCTGTTCCGCTTCATCCCGAGTCACCTTGCGGTCCTTGCTTAGGTCACTTTTGTGCCCGATTAAGATGTAGACCATGTAATAAGGCAGGATGTGCTCACTCACCTCCTTGTGCCACTCCCTCACGTGGTCAAAGGTCTTGCGATTGGTCAGATCGAAGACAAGCAGTCCACCCACTGAGTTGCGATAATATGAGGTGGTGATGGACCTGTAAGACACACGGGTCGGTGAAATGTTACTCATCAATTCCAGACACCGAGTTCAACTTTACAATCACATGTCGTGAGAACGTCACGGGATTCTCGAGCTCTGGCTCTCTCCGCCTTAACACAAGGGACACAATGACAAAGAACACTGACCCTTCACAGCCAGGCTGAGCTGTTGACAGCAACTGTAACTCCCACAGAGTAAGCATCCATCCATCCATCCATCCATCATCCAGCGCTTATCCAAAGTCAGCTGGAGGAGTCCTGCTGGACCCTATCCCAGCACGGGGAAACAGCATGGACAGGTCACCAGTCCATCACAGGGGCTCAGTGTCTTGCTAAAGGAACCACCAATCTTAATAAACGCTAGATGACCACCCTCCCTCCTGAGCTATGGCGGCCATACCGACTCCAGACCAGTACTTGATCGTGGGCATGTTGCCCCCTCCTCCCCTCCCCTCCAGGGCTAATAAAGCCATAGGCACTGTGATGGGCTTCATGAGGACTCCTCTGAGAGTTGTGCTCCCCGCCTGTTGGAACAGGTCGGTGTGGTGACGCCTGGATGAAAGTGTTCTCAGAAGCTTGAGGTTCAAAGTGAGAGCTGCGTTTCATGAGACGGAGGGAGGTCCTTTGAATGAACGCCTAGCTGACAGCCTCGGTGAGACACCATAACTGTTGCTGAGGATATTCCACTCGAGTCTATTCTGGATGGTGTAGCCCACCCAGCATAAACGTTCTCAAGGTGATGTTGCCCTGAGATGGGCTTGATCCAGGAGGACTAGATCATGCTTAAAATGACCGGTAAAGGTGAATTATTATACCTCTGTGACCCCATTTACATATTGTTTTGATCTGGAGTGGCCTAAGCCAGCATCCCGATAGAGGCCTGCCCGTGTCGTCCTGACCTCGATCCACCGGGTACACCGTGTATCTGTCACGTAGGCTTCTAAATCTGCCGTGGAACCACATCCACGGGGCCTCTAAGAGGAGAAGGTGAGGGACACAGAACATTCACGATCGTCTGCAAACAGGCACAAAACAGCGTTTTCGGGCGTTCCTCACCTAAACCGCTCCTGTCCGGCCGTGTCCCAGAGCTGAAGCTTTATCTTAACGCCTGGCTCGATGTCAAGCGAGCGGGCATAGAAATCCACACCGACCGTCGGATCCGCCACATCGCTGTATATTCCGTCCGTGAAGCGCTTCAGCAGAGACGACTTGCCCACGGTGGAATCTCCGAGCAAGATGATTCTAAACTGGTATTGCCATAGGATGTCCATGGCATGACGATGGCGAGGTCGTGAGGCAGGTCTGGAACAAAGCCCCGGTTGCACGGTGTTGACGGAGAGAGACGCGGGAGACAGGAAGGCGGGCTGCTGCCTCTTGGCTTGGCTTGGCTCGACTCGGCTTGGCTTGGCTCGGCTCGGCTTGGGTCGGTCCGGCGAGGCGATCGCGTCGTGCAATCATGTGATAGCTTTAGTTGTACTTGGAGTCTTAAGATTGTTGGCTTACGGTCGTCCACGAGTTATTATGGGCTTATGCGATTGGTATGAGGCGAATAAATCCTTGTGGGATTCGACGGTCGGTTTGGGTTGAAAACACGGACTTAGTCCGTCGGAGGACCCTCGTGTTTACGTCTTAGATGTGTGGGCCAGCCAGCCACCGCAACACGAAGCGTGTCAGGCAGCGAGACATCGATCCTGGCAGGTTCCTGTGTGTGTATGTGGAGGGGGGGGTCTGTCAGCTGTCCGTGGTACTGAACTAGGTTCGTGGTGATGTGGGTCTGGTTGACTTGTTTACAGCGGTCCAAGTCAGTGGTCATGATGGAACGCTTCCCTGTTTTAAAGTACGGCACGTCCACGTCAATGACCGAGACAGGGATTTGTTCTTAAAAGATCATTTATTCCAACGGGAGAGGACAAAAAGTGTGAAAATGGCTGAGATGGATTTGAAACTTCTTATCCCATCATGCAATTCGTCAACGTGATACTTGTGGTCCAATAGGAAATCTGCAGCAAGATTCGACGCTATATATTAAGGCAGTGAGATGTGTCCGCCCTCTTTAACTTTCCGTCAGCTGCGGCGAAGCCTCGTCTCCAAAGACTCCGGTAAGGTTTTTTTCCATTTCAGCCACCACTGGAAATTGACTACGAGCTTGAAGTTCGTCTTCCTTGTTAAAATCCTTTACACCAGATTAATTTGGGAAGTGTTTTAGGTTTATTGAGCGAAATTGCGGCCTCATTAGCCTTTGCTATCGCGTAAACTTCCCACATCGAAAATGCTCGGCCGAAGCCCCCCATCCTCCAGTTTACTGCGAATTACTTCGACCTCAGAGCAGTGGGCAAGAGTGGAGGCTAACTGTGTGTGGCCGTGAAAATGGCTTTGAATCGGGATGGAAAAGATTGGTCAGGCTCTAAAAACGATTATGTACAGATGTGTAAGAAGACCCTGTGTACTTAATAGAAGCCATGTGGCCGGGAAAACGTGGGCTCATATTTGAGTTTGCTAAGCTAATTGGCCACGTGGCTCTGGCTCCACTGAAACATTAGCTTTAATGACATTAAACTCTGTGATACGTGCCGCAATAATTACAATCCATCCGATTTTATCTGCAATTGGACAAAATGGACGGTAGTAACAGACTGACCGATGGGTGCGGCCTACAGTGAAGGCTTTAGCCATCCCACCCCGGGTGGGCCTACCAGAGGAGGGTCCGTGATATTGAAAGACCCGATGATTCCTAGAACGTCATCGCAGATGGTTCTAAGAGCAATGGAAGATGTATTTGTAGGGTCACGGTTGTTTCCGGTTGGGAACTCAAGCGACAACCGGCTCCTATCGAAGCCGCTCCTGCTCTCCTGTAGCAGTGGGTGGTCAAACGGACGCCAACATCATCTTCCTCTCCGACGGTCGCTGTTCAGTTCTCGAGTAACTGTCTTCAGCAACATTAAGGGGAGGGACATTATTTTCATGAAACTGACTGATGTATGTTAAACCCAACATGTCCATCAGTGGCTAATGTGTTTATATGCATTTCAAATCTTTGTACAGGTGTCAAATGACGGAGATGACGGAGCTTAAAGACTTGGACAGGGCTGCATGGGATACAGGTGTGTAGCTGCTAGAAGCCACAACTCGAGCAGTAGCCTTGGCCATGATGACACACTTGCCCTCACTGAGAGAGCGGTCTCTATAATGAGAAATTACTTTGTACTCAATTTTCACTGAGCCAAATCTGAGAGTTTGGACACTAAGCATCTCCACCAAGTACACCTTCCTAAGAACCATGTCCTTTTCTTCTTAACTACCCTAGGTGGTCACAATGGAGCCAAACCTGGATGAAGAGGCACAACAAATGTGATCCTGATTCCCTTACCTGGATTATTAAGCATGCATGAAGACGCTGGACGAAGAGTCTCTTGCACTGCAGGTGAGAGATGTTGTGTTGTTTTACCAGGTGATTGTCATGATGTAATTATGTATGACCCAACATTGCCGATATCAAGTATGGCAAGATTTAAGGTTCCACTTGGTGAGCATATAAGGCAGCATGCTAATCCTAAAGACCTGGGCTCTTTATAGCCAAAGGTTTTCCAAGTGCATGCCAGAAAGAAATGGGTAGTCTTTGACTGCAGTGGCTCCTCTTTGCCAATGGCGGTCACTCAACTGTCCAACAAGCAAATTGATTTAAAGAAACCAGTTCCTCCATATTACTCAGTTAAACTTGGATTTTAATCGAGTCTATTCCACAGGCACCACACTGCAAAGGAAGTCCAGTTCCTGGCTTCTTACTGAATTACACAGTGGACCGTGCTACTTCTAGGTATGTCGATTTTTTACTATTGTGTGTTTGGCTTTTTTTGATCAGTGATGACTAACTTGCAATTTAGGACTGCTGGATGAAGCTTGCGGATATGGGACTGAGATCAGCACTCTTATTCATTCAGTTATGTGGCATCTTGGTCTAGTCTAATTGGAATTCTTCTCCTGCAGGGATTGAGGTTGCTGGTGTTGAATTGGATCCAGTGGTGGAAGGAGACGTGGACTGGAAATCCTCACCAGGTTCCTTGTGTTACTGATACTTCCAGTCAGCGCAGTTTTTCAAGTGTGCGTTGTATCGAAAGGAAGGCTGTATGAATCGAACACGTGACCAAGGCCAGACCAAAACTGCACTGGCAAGAGGATCTCTCCTATCCCACCCTCTACAGTTTGCATCACATTAATAAAATGTATTTGTGCAACAAAAACTTTTGCTTGTTCTGCAATTTTTTGCCATATCAAACATTGTATCACAAGTTGATTAACAAAAGAGGTATCATCAACAAGTTTAGTGAGACAGGTGAAACTTGATTGCTGTTGCACTCTCATCAGTAATGCCAGTAGCCGCATATACTAGAAATTCAGTTGGAAGTATGCCATCCTACACAGGAGGTTCAGCTTCATGTTAGTTTTTAGAATTTGGGTGAACTCATTCATCAGGTATAAGGGAAGATCTTAATGTTGAAAATGGAAATTTGTCCTGTTCTTGAAGTGTTTTCTTGAGTCTGACCAATCAAAACAAGATGATTACATCACTAACCAAGACCCAGAGACCCATCAGTCGGTGGTTCTTCAATGGAAAAAATGGCAGTTTACAGAAATGTGAAGGAAGATAATATCTAGCATATATGTGTGAGGAACTCCGGGAAAGTAGAAACTGTCATACCTGTGGCAGGCATGCATTACAGTGACCCAGAACCAAGCCACCAAGCAAAATCTGATGTTGGGGAAAAGCAAAATGAGATTACGTGAAGCTTAAACAGGGATCCAACTCTTCTTGGGTATTGATTAGCATGATAATCTATTGGTGTTACTGTGTAAAATTTGAAAAATCATCATCATCCCAGATTACAGTACATATAAATGCTATTATATTTCAATAGTACAAAACAAACGGACTAATGGATTGGTGGACTAGGACACAGAGACAATGTCTGGTCATGAGGTGGTGTCTGCAATATGGTTGGAAAACTCCACCTGAGGTTCAAACTCCAGCAACAGCTGCCAGTCCTCGACTGAGGTCAGGATGCCTGATAAAGATGATGGGCAGCTTAGAGGGTCAGGAACACCTCGCTCACTCAACTCCTGTGCTACTGGCTTCAGTGATGGCCTTCAGGACTTGATCATGGATCCATCACACAATGGATGGCAATGGTTAAAAAACATGTTCAAAATCGGAGAACACCAAATTGGAGAACGCAGTTTATTTTGCTTAATCAAGTGTAATGCATTACAAAGTACATTCAGAAAGGAGAAACACACATCAAAGGCATATACAACTGAATTGCAGTGCTGTCTTCACTAACCGTTGGGGTACTGAAACCCAAGTATGAAGGCCATTGCTTCCTGATGTCAGTGACAAACAGCATGGATGGCTAGGTTTCTGCAACTGACCCAATGAACAGTAGGGCGGTGGGAAGTCTTTGACCATGTTCAATTAACCAAGTATCAAAATAATCCCATGATGTAACAGAACTCTCCTTGCTGGCCTCCGGTCATGTGGGATTCTCTTCCCCTGCAACATGCATTTGGTTAGTTTGCAAATGAATGACTGGAAATGTAAAGACAGGTCAAAACTGTAAGTAGATCAGTTGAGACCTACATGAACAGGTAGAATGCCCCCAAATCTGGTAGGGTGAATTTTGCACACTGGGGTGAAAGATTAGCAAGAGAAGCATTACTGTAAATAAGTGTAAAATTATACTAAGAAAGGGAAGCAGAAATAATTAAGACTTCCTCCATTTTGTATTCATGGAATGAGGGTCAATCCTGCCTTTTCCTCCTCTCAGTGGAAAAGTCAGCATTTTATAGGTCATAAGTACACAGGAGTGAAGTCGGACCCCTTTCATTGTAACAGGAAGTGAATGCATTTGCCACACTATCATTTTAATTTGCACATTTACTGACAATAAGTCATCACTTGCCTACCTTGTGCAGAGGTCACTCCTGAGAGATAGAAGGCATTTTTAACTCCGATATCTCAGAATCTGGAGTACTGCTACCACTTCGATCACTGTATGTGTCTCTGTGAAAACAAGAATTCAAAGTCTGAAACTTCTCTGTATTGTGACATGGTGTGAAATGTATGGAATGTTATTATCAAGATGGATCCAGTGTTGGGAAGCTTGACCAAGCCCACTGAGGAAATGTGTGCTTTGTGATAGTAGGCTATACAAATAAAATGGACTTGACTACCTTGCTTTTATAAGCTGACTTATGGAAAGCACTCAATGATAATCTTCACAAAATGCATAATATATACATCGAGATCACCCATTTAATCCATCTCAACTCCCTGCTATGCAGAGGGAGCTCTGCATACTCCTATTCCTGCATGTATGAAATGAAACAGAATACTGATGTAATGTTGCCTGGTTACCGTGGAGACAGACGGCAGCCCTTCTGTAGGTAGCCCTGCAGTTTCCCTGCAGCAGCAAGCAGTAGACCAAAATATGGTGGAGAGGGTTTGATGGGACGTGAGGTGAATTCAGGGTGGTATTGTACACCAACAAAATACGGATGATCTGAAAACAGAATGTCATTTTTAGCCATCTATATAAAATCCAGGAACTTGTCTTGCGGTTGTGGCATAACTGCACTATAATTTTAAGGGGTGCCAATTTATCGCTCCTCTTTACTTACCATCCAACTCAATAACCTCCATTCTTTCCCCCTCAACATCTTGGCCTACAAAGCGGAAGCCCATCTCTTCAAAATGATTTTTCAGTTCAGGGTTGACCTAATGTTGGAGAACAGAGAAAGCTTGATGCAAAAACCAAAGCTAAACGGATACAACAGTCAACATGTTTGCTAATAATGTGAGTGCTGGATATTGGACAAACCTCAAACCGATGTCTATGTCTTTCATCGACATATTCAGCATCTCCATAGAGTTTACCTAAAACACACAATAGATGTTAGTACAGATGGACTCAAGTCAAGTCCATTTTATTTGTAGAGCCCATTATCACAAATTAACAGTTTGCCTCAGTGGACTTTACATTAACACAACATACCGTCCTTACACCCTCACATCGTATAAGGAACAACTCCCTTAAAAACCCCTTCAACAGGGAGAAAAGTAGGAAGAAACCTCAGGGAGAGTCCCAGAGGAGGATCTCTCTCTCCCAAGGTGGACAGCCATGCGAGGGACGATGTGAACACAGAATAAGACACAATTTACAGCACACAACATGCTCAGGATAATAGAATTATAATTGAGCTACAAAAGCTAAAACAGTAATCATAATGATCACCTCCTTCATAGTGAAGGTACTTATCAATGAACATCTAAAATACAAACACGCCAGATGAAGCCAGCAGGCCAAGATTCATCCCGTGTCGAATGTGGACAAATGGATGAGTATCCTTAAAACAGTGGTAGACAACGTCAGTCCAAGCATCATAGTCTAGACCACCATGCTGGCACCGATTACATGATAGCATATCATTATATAATAATCAATACATCATATTATAGAGGCATGGGAAATAATGCAGTATAAACCTTTCTTACGCAATATACTGTTGTTGGTCTTGAAAATGGTCCTCCTCTTTCCAAGCCTCATGGTCCCACCCATTTGCCCTGGGTTATGCTCTGGCATATCGATAACCTAGCCAGGTCAAATCAAAAAGATCTCATTTTGATGGATAAACTCCAGCTTTGGGCACAACGCGACTTCTGAGGTATTTTTTATAGCTTACCACAGGATGCTTTGATTCTGGGTCAAATTCTGTGGAGTTGGCATCTAGGTAAAGGCAACATGAACCGGTGAGACATGCAGTCTAATGGACATACGAACAGGCACTTTGCTTTCAGGAATTTTATTCACCGGCACTACTTAAGTATAAAATTGCTACAAATTCATCTGCCCTACCTCTTAGAAAAAGGACCAAAGGGATCCAGAGAACTTGAAATCAATGGCTTATGAAAAAAAGTCAATTGAACACAGTGCCACTCCTGTTTTGCCACAGGGAAGAATTTAAGTATACCTTTCCAGCCCAGCATGTTCCTTGCAAATTCACATACTGCCAACTGCATCCCAAGGCACACTCCTGCAGACACAAATCTCTGTGAGGTAATTTGCCTGGCTCATGTTACTGAAGCTAGCATTTCACTATCTGTATCATCCTATTCCTCAGTGTGATGGGAACGGACAGATTGCTATGATTCAGTTTGCAGGATTGTGATCTATTGTATAAAAATATTCTGATCATATCTGTGATGACGCCAATCTCATACCTAAAAAGGGCTTTTTCTGTTTCCGTGCCCAGTTAATGGCATGGATCTTTCCTTCAGTTCCTCTGACACCAAACCCTCCTGGAACCAGGATGCCACTATAAATGGAGAAGAACATTGACAGGCCTAATTTAGCTCCCAGAATAAGGTAGCTTCTCATTTACCAAGAGCCTCATCACAGCTCCAAATTGACTCACTTGGCACTGCAAAGTTTCTGCCATGCCTCATGGTACTTCACTGGTTCCTCCTGCAGAGTGTCTGGCTCCAGATCAGCAGAGTCAATATACTAAAAGAGAGAAAATCTTTACAACATATTGCTACATATTTTTGTATATTTTTACCAAAAGCTAAATATATTTAAATGCTCTTATATGACAGCAGATGATGATGACCAACCACTGAAAAAAGAGAAACACGGATGTTACCTTAACCTCCAGCTTGTGACTGATGGCTAAAGCTGAATGCTCCAGAGCTTTGATGACGGAAGCATACGAGTCTGAGAATTTTGTATACTTCCCCACCAGTGCTATAGAGCAGTGTTCTAGGAGTCGATCTGACCTGGGAATAGGGAATCAAATCACACAGGCACATTAATAATTCATCACAGAAACGGGCCCCTGAAAAGGAAAAATTCACCTATCTGAAGGCATCTCTCCAGATCTCTGTCTGCACCGGGGTTAGCATACGAAAGACACCTGCAGTTGTTCCCTAGAATGTCTGCATCTCCCAGAGGCAGTGAGACAGATTTTCAACAGGCTGCCAAATGACCTGTTGGGATGTGATTTGACAGCACGTCCTCATCCTCTTGGCTAACCTACATTTGAATGGTGGAAAGGACATCTCACCACAATGGCACAGAGGATGTTGTGAACAATTACCGAGGCTTACACACAATGCATTCTGGTACTTGTAGGCACTGTGGGAAACAAGCAAGGTCACCGATTTCTCCATCAATGGTACAATGATTTGACTGCTACAGTCCACTAGGTCACTCATCAGAAGGCCCACATGGAATCTGGGCATGCAGAATTTTGAGGAGATGTGCTGTTTAGCTAGCATTAGTTAGTAAGTTAGTGATGTTGTGTAAATTAGATTTACTGCTGAGGGACCAAAGAGGTCATTTATCAACAAAGGAATGCGAAGGATCCCGCGAATGACTTTTAGGTGGATGGAGGACTAGGCCGTGAAGGGTTTTCAGCAGACAGTAATTGCCTGAGCTGGAGCATTTGATGTCCCTCAGGCATAAAGACAGAAGAGCCGTGTAAATAAGCACTATTCCACTGTTTTATGTTCTTATGTATCCTCAAAAATAATCTTTGTCATCTTGAATGATGGATATGTTGGGTAAACATGTCAGTGTTGATTTATTTTCGAAACAATCCTAAACTATTGAGACTAATGCACAATATGGTACAAGGCATGACATTTACAAACATAAGGAAACACTAACAGTGATGACGGCCATACAATTTTACTATTGCCTTTGCAATGAACATGTGTGCATGAATGTTGGATGGCTTAGTGAACTATTATCTCTGTGATGAGTTTTACACCTCGTTACATCCAGTGTGCCACCATTAACGTCTCTGACATAATCAAACACTTGCTGTCTAACAGCTTAACTGGGGGGGGTCAACTTGTAATTGGAAGATTGGTGGTTCGATCCCTGCCTCTTGCATAAAGCATGTCAAAGTGTCATTGAGAAAGACACTGGGGCCTCTAGTGGTGTAGGGAGGTACGACACCCATGTTCAGTACATCTCTGTGTCATACAGTCGGGTGTTTGAATCCCAGCTGCACCGTTTCCAACCACAGCCAGAGGTCCATAGTTAGTGGGTCATAATTGGCTAAGCCTCACATGGGTATAGGGGTTAGGTTGGATAAAGTATTGTGGGTTCACTAGTGTCCCCCTCTGGGTGGTCCAGGCCTCTTGGTTAAGTGAAGGGAAAGTACTCTGCTTCATTCTCCTCTGACGGCCAAGCACTGTGCTTTCCCCACCAGACCATGATGTGTGGACTAGTGAGGGCTAGTGGTCATGTGACTTGGAGGAGACACATGCTACCACTTCCTCCTTCCTGTTGATGTTCTAGAGGGGATCAC
>OMLC01057051.1:9965-23047 GCA_900302585.1 Regalecus glesne
CCCTGTACCAACTGTTCCCCCTCTGCTCCACTGCAGAATGATCCAGAAAGGGCCTGCGTGGGTGCAGGTAGTTGTTCCAACCAAGAAGTTGCACACCTGATTCTATTAGTCGACCAACAGTCTTTGTTAAGGACCTTGAATTGACTCAGGTGTGTATCTGCTAACAGGTTCTGACTGTCTGATGGCAGCAAGCTGATTATTCCACAAGAATAGAGCCTGATAGGAAAAACGCCCTGCTGCCAGCCAACTTAACCTTGGGCACATAGATGAGACATGTATTCCGAGTGGAGCACTCAAACTGGTAGGAACAGTTTAAGGAGATCAGATGGGTATGATGGGGAAAGCCCATTTAGGATTTTATAAATCAGTGATGGGCAGCAAGAGTTGGTGTAATATGGTCACATTTTCTAGTTTTAGTCAGGATTCTGGGCGCAGCATTTTGAACCATCGGTAGATATTTAGTCCTAGCATGTGGCAGACCTGAAAACAGAACATTACAGTAATACAAATAAGTTGACCAGAAAATACAACTCAAATAAATAAACTTTTTATAGCATCAGAAAAACTTTATCCCCTATTACATTGACAATGTTTTGGTAGCTCGGCTACATATTACGCAAATCCAAAAGTGAGCAATACCATGTTTTTGTTAACTATTTAATATGGCAGTAAAAAACTAGATGTGTAGCATTTTTCTTGAAATAGGGACACTGTCGACATACATTTTCAGATTTATTTATCAAAAAACAAGATACAGGCCATATCATCAATTCCACTTTCTCCGTTTCCATCTTTGCGAATGATAAAAAACACTCGAACAGGAAAACTTTACCCAGGTCTGTACAGCTCACACGTCCAACACATACTAATCGTATTAATAAGGGAGAAAGGACAAAACTGATAGCTGTTCAAAATTATAAAATGTTACGTCATGTGGGAGAGAAGCAGAGTCGAGGAGTTGAAATAAAACAAGTTCACATTTCAACAAATTCAGAAGCACTTTTAGTCTAAATTAAAATGCTCACTGATGCCATTGATACTGTAGATGAGGGATTTTGTGTTCATGTAAATTAATTTTAAACCGACTTTCACACGGGCGAAATCACACTGCACAGAAAAATCTCATGCAATTTACCTTAACCCTCAACCAACATATTCATGTTCGTTTTACAACCCCCAAGGAAGTAAATGTGGAACCATTTTTTTAGAAACCTTATTTTGTCAATGTATTTTTGCAATTGGTTCAATGGGAGACTACTTCAAAACTACATATGTGGTTAATAGTCCCTGCTAAGCAACAAGCATGAAAAACTTTCCTCCCCAAGATAGACAATACCATACGTATGTCTTCCATACCAGTCCAGGTAAGTCTTTAAGGAAGGTCCGTATGACAAATTGGGGAGATAAAACTCATCACCTTGTGTCTTCTGAGGCTTAGAGAGGAGACTAAATGCAGGTTTTGAGAATCCTACAAAGAAAGAAAGTCCAACTGCAGTCCATTGATTAATCCTTTATGAACGACCCTTCATCTTCTTGCGTACAGACTTGCCCGGGCGCTTCTGTACAAGGGGAAAAGTTGAAACAATGGTCAAATAGGAACATTAAGTATACAGTTTTTCTCCCACATGATAAAACTCAATCTCTTACCTAAAAGTACGACTTCTATCAAAACCACAGAATGCAATGTTAGCAAGTGTATTTGTGAGGAACTTACATTCTGTTTATCTCCTTTGCCTTTCTTCCCTCCTTTGGCTCTCCCATGGGCCACCTTGGCACGAAATCCAGAAATGTCATTGTGGCTCTCCTTGGTGTTCCACTTGGTCCCACTTTTCTTACCACCAAAGCCAAACTTCTGATCCTTGTATTTTCTCTTTGCATTAGGGCTGTAAATGTCCATTTAATCCAGTGTCAGTGGAAATACCACAGTATTAATATGATATTGAAATATTAATATAATAAAGCATAGCAGAATAATAATGGAAGAGGATAAAAAGACCATACCCCTTCTTTTTCATCCCTTTATTTGGTGCGGGGCCAGATCCTTTAGTATTTTTCTGGTCTCCCTCCAAGAAATCCAGCTTGTCTGTCATACCTACAAGTGGCAATGACCATAATAAATAAACCTGACACATATCTGCAATGTCAGCCCCCAAAGTTGTGAAAAAAATCTCTACAATACACTTCACACAACAAATGTACATAGCTGCTATAAATTTCCAATTTGACTAAGACTTAACTACCCTTGTGAGCCAATCAGGTCCCAATAAGGTGCCTACATCCACTTCTCCAAATTGCAAGCTATATACGTATATCTGACTTAATTTCAAAGAGGTGAGACCTTAACATTCAAAAAAGGTCAATTTTAACACTGACATATCTTTTACAAAGAAAAATATGGTTAAAAAAACAAAACTGAAAACCAACCTTTCTGGTACTTCTTCACGGCTGTCATCATAGCCTTCTTCTCCTTCTGTCTCCTCTGGATTACCTCTACTTGGATCTGGTACATAGTGAATTTTGATAAGCATTAACTAAGTGGAAGTAATATTAATATAACATTTTACAAAATCTATGAGGCCAAAGCTGTATTTAATATTAGCATGTGTTTCTCGGCCTCCATGTGTTTCCTTCCAAACTCCATACATCAAAGGTATTCGCTGCAAGAAGCGGGCTAGAAAACATCTGAATGGTTTTAGATGCCAAAACGACAAGAAGAAAAATTGTTAACCTAATACAGACATGAGTAAGGAAGAAATTTCATGGAGTCGCTAGTCTGGTGTTAGTTTTTCACTGAAATTTTGACATTGTATTCAGGAACATTGTAGAAGATCTGCAGTCTACAAATCTGCACATAAAGTAAGCTTTGTCCCAGAAGTTACAAAGATATTTTTATCAAAGGGGATAATCTTGGGAACAGTAACACAATTGGTTCGACAGGCAACCACTAAGTGAATAATGTTGCTTCCCTTTCTCTGAGGCTTTCCTGACATTCAGCAAAAAATACTCTTGAATTAATTAGAGAATGCCACAAAAGTTACCCGATAGAAACTATGTACCAACCTTTTTGCCGAATTTCCTCTGTTCTCGCAGTTTCTTGGCCTTTTCTATCTTCTCCAATACAGTCTGTTTCTTAATTAGTTTTTGCCTGATCTGGACATAGGGGAAAAAAAAGTTTGTTTCACATATAAATCTATTTGGTTGTTCTGTTAAAAGGGTTAATATCCTTTGAATCTCCCAATAAATAATAGGTCACATGAGCACACATCCACCCGAGCAAACACATTATCAATAGATTCCAAATAGAAATGACAGCTCTGAGTGAACTCCTCTATCCATAATTGCTCAGTCCTTACAAATATGAGGATAACTAAGACACAAAGCCCATTTATAGATTATTCTTGTTTGGACACACAGAAATGTTATAGATTTTAAAATTAGGATTGGGGTGCAATAAAATTTTAGATTTTTATTTTGATTGAATTTCATTGAATCTGAATCCAGTATTGAATAAGTGTAGAACCCGAGAATCCCATTTCAAACCTTTTTGGTCAATTGTGAGTGTATATGTACTAAAATAAAATAATCTCTTGTTGAATCCACAGTATCAAATTGATGACTATTGACTGTAATAGGCTATGTAATTCATTTATACAGTGGGAAGTGATGACAGTTGTAGATAAAGGTCTCGATTATCAATAAAAAATCCAAAAGGTTTGTTTAACTCGGAGCCTACTTGAATTTGGATATTTCCTCAACCCAGAACTGGCTCCAATGAACGGCTTACTTTCTGCATGTGGTGATCTGACTTGGCCATTTCTGCAAAGTAATCCTCAGGCCTCTTGGTGGCTATGTTGAGCTTCTTAAGGCGAGGCAAAGCAACCAGAACCGTAGCTTGGGCTTGACGATAGCTGCAAATTAACAAAGACAAGAGGAAGGTGTTGAATGTAGTAGACTTTGGAGCATCTGACACTTAATGATGAATGAAAAATATTTATATGAAACCAGGAACAAACCACCTTTCAACTGTCAAGCAGCAATCGTAAAGACAAACCGTGACAAAAAAATGAAGACTAAGGTTGTAATATTATTAATATGATATTCAGAATAAATACATGACACATCATGACACATAATCTTTTCAGTTTACTTGGGAACGACATGATATATATATATATATATATAAAATTTAACATAACACCTACTAGAAACGACCCAGAAAAGAAAATAAGTATTTATAACAATTAAACTTCTGGGGTCAGGGTCGCAATATTAACTGAAAATATTATTCAGTACCTAGCTAGAGTATTGGGACCCTTAAATACACACCAAATTACAACCACTTACAAATACATCTCCCTCTGGAAATCATCCTCTGCATTGATATCTTCACCCGTGGAACCAGGTAACTTCCCCTCAGCTTTGGCAACAATGTCTTCAGCTGGCAGGTTGGTCAGGTCCAGCCTCTCCACCCATGGAAGGGTCTTCCGGAGGTCAGCAAGGCACCGTTTCAAACCCTCCTAGATGTTCAAATATTTTGTGATCAATTAAATGGAATCAATGTCCAGGCCTTGACAACATTTCAGCATGGTAATATACCCACACATGATAGTCACACTGCAAAAGAGGCCAAAGATAAGGTATGTGGATATGATGAGGACATATGGGTGGTTTGCTTGAAGGACAAAGATGCAGAGGATAGGAAGATATGCAATGTGACAATCTGCTACTGTGACTCCTAATGGGAGCAGTTAAGGTAGTAGTAGTAGATTGTGCACATGCGTGATAGTCCCAATGAAAGGTATGCAGTGCAAGGTAAATAAGGCTCAGTCCCAAGGGAGCTTGATAGAACTTTTAAGAGGTCTGGAGATAGAATTGTGTTTTTTTTTAAAAGACCAAGAAACTGACATAAATATCTGTCTGTTGTAACTTTGGTATGTTATCTTTCGTGATATTGCAGCTATTAGCCCAACATAAAATCCTGTATTATCCAGAATCCTTTAGAGACACCATCCTTTTTCAACTATTCACAGTCTTGCCCCCTTCTTTAAGAGCAAGCAAGGTGCATAATGGTTGCCATGAACCATGTCACGTTAAGTCATCCAGAATATTTAACAACGGCTTTATTCCCTCCGTCAAAATCATATCAAATCATTGTTAGTATAATAAATTAAATTCATTCGGAGTTATTCAAGTTTATTTTGGCATAACTGGTAGACAGGGTAACTCCTATTCCTCGTAATGTCATGTTTAATATTGTTGAGCCCTAATTTGTTAACTCTACCCGTTGAGTGTCACCATAGCAGATCGTCCTTATAATTTGCCATAGTAGAAACGATTTTTTACAAGACCATTATATTGGCTTTTTAAAAAAATCACTTAAACTCACTCACCACATTATTGACGAATTGTCGGGGTTCAACATCTACAACGTTCAAACCAGGTTTCAGGATCCCCTTTGCAAAGGCTTCTTGAAGCTAAGAATAAAACAAGTCAATACTGAATATTCACTCAAAACTATTCTCCTAATACATATAAAATCACTACCGACGGAAATTCAACCTACGTGTTAGCCAATTGGGTTAACTGGTAAATAGTGAGCAGGCTGGTTATCGTTAGCTAATGCTAACACTTACCTCTTCATCTGATAATTCACTATCTTCCTCCTCTGACTCGCATGCCATCAGTTCATCCTCTTCTGTGACCTCAACAGTCATGTTCTTGACTATTTTAAACTCAGAATATTTAGCCTGGATATGTTAGAGATCACAAAATGTGGCTGCCTGATATACACATGGGTGTTTAACGTGAGACGGAAACGGAAAAGGTACTTGTTCCACCAAAAATGTTCTCTGCTGAAACAACGTGAAAGGAAACCAAAGTTCCTTTTGATTTTTTAAAATATTTTTTTCCAATGCAGTTCTCTGTTCTCCATGAAAAAATGCATATTCGAAGTGAGAAAAATGCAATAACTATATTTTATAAAGTAGAGGCCAGAATCTAACGTATTAATTCTGCAAATATATTACGATCATTTAAAACCCATTTTCAGTGACACCTCTACAAATTCTATATTTTCTGCCACAGAACATAACATAATTGTAAAATAAACATTCCAGTTAATAATGAAAGACCAAATGTGTGAGTATCTACTAACAGTTTTATAGAGTGAGAAAGCTAAATTAATTTTATTTCATGTAATGGTGACATATTGCAACGTTCATGGCAGCTCGCATGTTATGCTGTCTAGTAAATAACCAAAAGCAATCTCTATTGAAACCATCTTTATCTGGGTTTTGCTGATGTACTGAAATTACTGTCATTGAGATGCCCAGACCGCATGTAATAGACCAACTACAACAAGGGTTGAAATCAATTTCCTCATCTAGTCCTGTAGTTATTGCAGAGAAAAACTTTATTCAAACCACATAGAAGCCACAACACACCCAGCATACTAACTACTCATTTATTTTTTATTATTTTTAGTTATTCTGATGCCTGCGCTCTGGTGACTATTGTTATTATTTTCAGCCTTTCCATCTTTCCATCTATTTTACTTTATTTGTGATGATGGGCTTTGCAAATAAAATTGACTCGACTTGTTTCCATTTTTGTAGAGCCACCTAGTGGCCTAACTTTATACTTGCAACCTGTAAGTTCAATCCAGAACCAGAATCAGTTTCTAGACCATGTAGGTTTTCACAAACATAGCTTCACTGGTCCATACACATGTACTGGGCGGTGGGGATGCTGCTGTGCAGGTGTTCATACTTATGATATCAACTTATAGCTTCTTTTGGCCTCAGGTGATGGCATTTGTTTAAAAAAAATCACTGCATTACTTACTTACTCTATTTCTATATATAATCAATATAGCCTGGAGAGACCTCTTCTATATCTAGAATAGATGGGAAATCAAGGATTTCTTAGGGGCCCACAGCTGTAATGGGTTGAGGGATTCAAATGAGATGTCATGACTTTCTTTCAGTGGTGTATTTCTTAAAGCAGAAGTAACTTGATCCCTCTGTGAGTAAGTGTTGATTTATTCTGAGGGAAATCTGTATTGATGGTTTGTCCTGTAACAATACTTGAATTCTCCATTTGCTCTGCAGTCAGATCCCCTCTTGGAGGCAATGTCAGAGGGCAAAATGGGATCATTTCCATATCCGTCATTTTAATCGCCTGAGCCAGACAAAGACGGGGTCCATTAAATTCACATTCTTCTGTCACTCTTCATCCACGTGCTATCGGCTGCTCACTGAGAGTGGATGGAAAGCAAGCTGGGTTCACTCTATCAAGCTTCTCTGTCAGAGATACTCCTGAGTTATGGAGCGTGGTACAAAAAGGAAAAACAAAAACCAGAAAACAATCATGAGCCTCTGGGTTGAAGTTCAGAGGATGAACGGCTCAGCGCTGATGCCACTCAATCATCTTGGGCAGATCTGCTGATGTGAAAGTCAACAATGGTTCTGATGGATTGCTGAGAAGGTGCTTTATGCTTTCTCTGTCCCTCCATCTGTACTGGCTTACTGGCTGACTGACTGACCCATTGCTCTATCTTTCCCTGATCCTTTGTGAGACAGCAAAATTCTTCACATACACCTTCAACATGACTTCTGCCAGTGGCATGCTTGTGAGTTGGGACCTGGTCTGCCACAAACAAGGATATCCAAGAGTGTCTGTTGACTACTCTATCTCACACACACACACCTACACACCATTGCTACATTTGATGATCTTCCTGATGCCCCACCGTGGGATCGAACCCACAACATCTGACTTGTTATTTCCCAAAGCACTCTACCACTGAAATCACCATCTCTAGAGATGGTGGCATGGGAGTCCCAGTAGCTTAGCAGCTCCTTGAAGGTGAATTCCATGTACCTCTCATCAACTCCAGGGAGGACATGCACCCGGTGTGGCAGGTCAAATAATACAGAGAATGACTGCTTCTACAAAGATCAGGTCTGCCACCGCTGCGATAAGGAAGGCCACATTTCATCACATGCAAAAAGAGAAAGAAGGGAAATCAAGTAGGAGACAAGGGGAGAAAAATAAGAACATTTAGAAAGAAAATACAATACACTGGAGATCAGTGCTAAGCTGAGTGACAATTATATGACAGACTTAGATGCTAAATTAGCCCCAGACAGGGTCGATACAGCCAACGATAGGACACGGAGAGAAAATGTCATGCATCAGGAAAATCCAGCTTCATCTGTAATCCTGGTTTAGCACAGGCGTTGTAAAATGAACTGGTAGCCATTTCCATTCTTTTCACAAAATCTACCACCATCTGTCCTTCTACAGTCCTCTCCTTGACACCACATCTACCCATCACCTCCTCATCACCATGGTCCCCTTCACCAACATGGCCACTGAAGTCCAGCTGCTGATCCTCTGGTGTGGCCAACAATCTAGAACAGAACATGCTCAAAGATGTGGAGATGATAGTGGACTTCAGGAGGAGCGCCCTCAACACAGCCCCCCTCACCATCAGCATGGTTTCAGTGGTGAATACCTACAGATTTCTGGGATTTCTGGGCTCCACAATCTCCCAGGATCTAAGGTGGACACCCAACATAGAGATTATCATTTAAAAAAGCCCAGCAGAGGATGTGCTTTCTCCATCAGTTCAGAAAAGTTAAACCTGCCTCAGGAGCTGCGTATTCAGTTCTACACTGCAGTGATCCAGTCTGTCCTCTGCACATCCATCACTGTCTGGTCTGGATCAGCCACCAGACAGGACAGGAACAGACTTCAATGGACAGTTGGGTCAGCAGAGAAAGACACTGATGCCAATCTGCCCTCCATTCAAGACTCATACATCTCCAGAGTCAGGACAAAGACAGGCAGCATCCCTGCAGACCCAACCCACCCTGCTCACAACCAGTTCTAACCTCTCCCCTCTGGGGGGTGCTACATAGCACTGTACACCAGAAACAACCAGACGTAAAAAGCCTATTCTGTGGACATATCTGAAGATTGCTGTGTTGTCATTTTTTTCTGAAGCACTTGTAAGAGTTATGAAACTGGAGTCAAATTCCATGTACATGAAACCCTACATGGCCAACAAACTGATTCTGATCATTATCACATCCAAGCTAGATGAGAGCTCGCGTGTTGCAGACATGCTTGAGATGAGTGGAGTTGGTCAAGGACCGCTTTGCATGAGAGAAGGCCTGAAGGATGTTCAGTCTCATGGTGTTTAATGTGCTGGGGTGGTCAGCTCTGCTGCCCATTGCATGCACATGGTGTTGTCTCATTTACTGAACTTGATAAGAGCTCCTCTGAATCAATAATGGAAATGTGACCAAAAGCAATGGTGATTTGACCACTGCTGGCCCACTGCAGGCAGTATGAACCGCTTTGCTTCTACAAGATGACAGAGTAACATGGAATTGTATAGCTCTCCATCATGTGCATGCTGTAGTTTACATCCGCTGCCTCTAATTCCTCACTTCAGCTGTGGCATACTGGCAATAAATGAGACAGACTCGAGCGTCGTCTCGCCAGACCCTGACACTCAGGTCGACATAAATGACAGCTTGGCTCACTTCACAATCAGAGCGTGAACCCATCCTCTGCACAGGTGTTTTATGACCCCATGGAGGAGCATCGTGTATCATTTGTGGAGTTTTCTGTGTGGCCCTTCTACATGTGCCCACTCCTCATTTAAATGGAGAGAAATTTGCTGAATTACATGGCAGCATCTTGGTGGAACAGTGAGCTAAAAAGCAGGCCTCATCCTCCATCACCTTCTGCTTCTCCTCTATGTATATCATCATCATTATCATCTCTCTCGTGCTGTTGCATCATTTCACTACTGTACACAATTTGATAAAGCAAAGAAAGAACATTAAAGTCAGCTCTAAAACGTATTAGCTGCACTACCAGGCCCACATAGAAGATGCCTCAACACTGCACAGAGCCAAAAGATAAATCTATTTGATTTCAACAGCCCGGTCTAAATAATTTCACTCAACAACTTCCTTGTAGAGATGCCGGGCCAATGGTAAACACAGCTTTACAACAGCATCTCGTGGAGCAACTGAATCCAACAGATTTTAGATTCACTATGTCAACAAGCCCGTTTTAACCCAGTCTTCTAAACCCACATCTGGAGGGGAAAACAAAAGAGTAAGTTAAACGTTATTACCTGAGAAATAGGTCCTTTTTATATGTCACCAACAGCCCCCGGGTGGACATGGATTTAGATGGAGCTTGAAGGATTAAATCCAGAAGCCATTCCTGATGCCCCCTGGTGGGTTCGAACCTGCAACATCTGGCCCGGCCGTTCCCAAGGTGCAAGCTCTACCACTGAACTACTGCAGGCCCCTGAAATGTTCAACATCATCAACAGTGGTCCATAGGGTTAAGGTTGCTGAGCTACTTCCTGGTTAAAGTGGGGGTCACCATTAATGATCTACGTAACCAGTGCAGTTTAAAAAGTGCTGATAATGAGAAATCCTGTACACCAACTGAAGCCCTATGTTCGTTGTGTGATATTGAATGTGAAGTTTAAGGCTCATGTTGATTTGCCCTGTAAAATGGCCTTCTAAAGCTGGATCTCATGTCCAAAAACCAACTGATGTGCATGATGGTAAAAACCGCAAAAAGATCAATTATGTTAAAAAAAATGGAATTATCCTTCAACAAAGTTTGAGGTGATTGTCACCAGTATCTTGCAGAGGTGGTTAAGCTGCAGGCATGGAGGTCAGCACTGTCAGACTACGTCTGCGTTTGGAGTTTTGGGGATTTTATGCAAATGGACATCCCTGTACATTCTAATCAGACATTTAGTGAGACCATCACATTTCATACCTGCTATCCTCTTTCACTCCTTCCCCACCTGTCACATACCCTCCTCCTCTTCTCTGTGTCCTACATTCATCCCCCTCCTCTTCTCCTTCCTGTCCTGCATGCCCTTTTTCTTCATCTTTGTCATTTGGTCCCACCTTCTTTACCCCCCCCCACACTCCTACAGCTCCTCCTCCCTCCTCTTCATCGCTCCATCCTTCCTTCCTCCTGATGCTGATTGGAAGCGAAGAGACAAATTAATCAGGGGAGCACCAGGTTGCCACATCTGACAACCACAGAATTTTTAAGGGAAATGCAACGTCAACTCTCATCAACTCTAAATGGGTGCCTGCGTGGACAGACTGGTGCAGCACATGCTCCATGCATAAACATTTTATTATATACCAGTGAATGGAATAGCAAATTGATCTGATTAGAGGTTGGAGGTGATGGGAGCGACCTGGCATGCAGAGCAGCCAAGCACCAATGGATAAGGGGACGAAGACCAAGAGATGAGGAAGGATGGGAAGAAAGATAAAGAATTTAGGAGTGTCCAAAGGGAAGGGGACTAAGGGGGGAAGAAAGGGAGACCCATTAAGAGTTATGATATGCTACTGACTGGGCATGATGATGAGCCATCTCTGTATTCGTATATACGAGTTGGAGTGTTGGTGAATGTGTGTGGTTTTTGGGGTGAGTTGTCTTGTTCTGGGTTTGAATATTGACCAGTTCTCCTTGAGGGACTTAATTCTCAGACTTCCTGTTTGCTGTCGTCTCCATCTGTCTATAATGATGTTCTTCTCTCCAACTGTTGATCGATTTATTTTCTCCCAACCTCCACTTTCTCTCTGATTTTCCAGTCTACTTCACCATCATTTACCCCCCCTTGCTTGTCTCTCTACCCCTCTCATTGCATTTCATACCAGTGAAGCCAGTATTTTATTAGGTGGTCGGCCCCTTAGTCTCTTGAGGGTGTCTCCTCTCTTGAGGAACGTATTTAGCTTGTTGGTTATTTGTGCCACTCTTCACCTCTCTTAGTGTCTTTCTGTCTTTCGCTTCTCTCTTTTCATTTCTCCTCCAGCTCTCTCTCACAGGTCCAGTTGAAGTTGAAAAGCTGGATGAGGGAGTTTAATGTGCCTCTGTCAGACAGCAGGATAAGAAAGGGGAGCTCCAAAAAGACGTGTGCTGAGTATGAATGACGCCTGCAGGGGGCGACAGAGTTCAACCGGCGCCTCAAAACAGACGCCAGCATCATGATGTAGGGAGGAGAAACGTGCTGTCAACTAATCAGATTTGCAGTAGATGATTATCAGAGCAAAATACATGTGATGATAAAATCAAAATAATTGCAGCATTCATCTGGAAAAAATCTTGTTGAAGATCTGTTTGACAAGATTTCCTGTCCCAAGCTTGTGTGCATCTGCATATGTGTGCTGATCTAACTGGAATATGAAGGGACTGAGGAAGAAGACAAACAGGAAGTGGCAGCATTACTCTGGAGTTTGGGCAGTTCTCTGGTAGTTGGAAGATCAGTGGTCTGATCCCAGTGTCCTTCAAAAAGTGTGTTGAAGTGTCCTTGAGCCAGACACTGGACCAACCCCCTAACTACTTGGGACAACATTAAAATTAGTCTGGTGACTAAATCTGACGTACACACATTCTAAATCATCATTAATACAGACTATCACTATAAAAGAAGCTATTATTATTATTATTATTATTATTACCACCACCATTATTTTCATTACCATTATTATCATTATAATTATCAGTGTACAAAAAAGCTTGGAGACTTTTCCTTCATGTTTTTTCCATAAGCTGCTTGGTCTATGTGCTATTTGTTGTGTGCCATAGTGTTACAATTATTTTTTTTACACAGTATTACGTTCTCTATTTTAGATGATCACAGTTGCTGTAAAAGCTGCTGTGTTGTGACACATTGTGCAAAATGAGGGGGGCAATCCATTTCATTGACAGGCAATACACAACAATACACAAACAGCAAAGGGAACTCAAGTAATTTGTGTGCCATATCATGGAGGAGTTTAAAGGTAAATTTCTCCTGGAGCCGGTGGTTTTTTTGGACTTTTTTTCAGGTAAATGATTTTAAAACTGGTTTACAGGCCAGAATTGTTGCTACGAAACTTTAAAGTTTTGATAAATTGAGATATCCATTGTAACAAGCACAAGGAATTACAGCTTTGAGATACTTGTGATAGTACTTTCAGCCAATAACAAATGTTTACCACATACAACCAACTTCCTATCTTGGATTTAACAGACAC
>OMLC01057052.1:0-10993 GCA_900302585.1 Regalecus glesne
ATATCATCCTCACCGCCATTCTGAGTAACTCTGATGGCAAAACTGAATAAAAAAATGCTTTGGAAATTCATTTACAAAAGACAGACGGCGAATGTGGGTGCCAAGAATGTAGCAGTTCTGCAAACAAATGAGTCAGACATGTTTCGTAAGATTCAAAGTTTTGTGAGCAGGTTTGTGAGTGCGCGCGCGCGCGTGTGTATGTGTGTGTACATATCATCATCTTACCTTGTGCAAGCAGGTGTCCACCACAGAGTTGCAGACCTTCTCCAGATCATCACACACCAGTAGCCGTGAGCGGACAAACTCACACAGCTCCTCATTGGACATAACGTCCCAGATGCCATCGCAAGCCAGCACCACAAACTCATCTCCCTCTGCCGCCCGCTCCAGAACACACACCTCAGGCTCTGGGCTCACCAGCTGCTCCGTGGGACCCTTGCCGTCCACACACTTGTAGTCGTAGTCCCCCAAAGCCCGGGATACAGCCAGGGAGCCATTGACCCTCTGGATCATGACAGAGCCACCTGCATTCTGGATACGCTCCTTCTCACGGGGGTTGCAGGGCTTGTGGTCCTGGGTGGAGAAACCCACCCTTCTATCTCGGCTTAGCACAGCCCGTGAGTCACCACAGTTAATGAAATAGAGGTGGGTGGGGCTGAGCAGCACGCCCACCGCTGTGGAGCCACTGCGGTCCAGACCCTGCCGCAGGTCAGAGAAGCTGCGCATGTACTCATCGATCTTCAGGAAGCCCGAGCGGATGCCGTCTTTCACACCCTCCACGGAACCAGCCCCCGAGCCAAAGTCGGCCCCTCCTGATAGGATGTGTTCCAGCAGGTGGCCAGAGCAGTAGTTGGCCACTCGGGAGCCGGCGTGGCCATCGTAGACAGCAAAGAAGGACCAGTCGGTGAGTCCATGGGGAAGACCCACCACAGCTGTGTGAGCGTCCTCCATTTCCACCCGCCAGCCCTGCATGGAGCTCAGGCCATAACGCAACCCATTGCCCTCACCATGGGCGCTATGCTTCTCTGTCTTCGGCTTGTCAAGGAATGCACCCATTACCACCTACAGCTAGGGATCAACAGAGGAAAAAGTGAGAAAGACTTCTATGGGGAAGTGCCACCATCTGTAAGTATGTGGAAAAGAACATGTCTTGTGCAATTTATTGTACATGTACAGTTGAATTAGACTCCACAGCAAAGCTTCCTCTTTGCACCTTGAGTACCAATAGTAAGAGTCCGGGTAATATTAAACTATTAATTTCTCAATAGCATGTTTTACCGAAGGACAGCATTAATAAACAAAAACAGACTTTCAATCGGGGCTACTATTCGATCTGCCCACAACACTCGGGTACCACCCATCATCGATTTGATCAAATAATGTTAGCTTCATTCATTTCTTTTTTCTAAAGCCAAAATGAGCTTAAAAACATCTTAAACAGAACCGACACAGTCCTATCGTGGAATTCAACTATTCCCCTGCCAATTGATGAAAAAAGTCAAAAATCTTAACTCCTCTAAATTCCTTTGGAGTAAGCCAATGGTCAGATGACCAATTCTCCTTTTAATTGCTCCATATAGCGATGGGAGGAAGAGAGAATAAATAGAGGCCAAAGATAGCAGAGATCAGGATTACACTGCATCTGTCAGCCTCACTGAGCACACCTGACCTCCACCTTAGGCCAATTAGACCAAGACCCACACTCCCAACATAAACATAGCAGGTTCCTGTTGAGGTGCAAAGTAACTAATACCATTAGGTAATCTGTTGGCTGGATATTGAGCATGGCGTGCTCCAGCGAAGAGCAGCACACCTCCCAGACGGTGCACTGGCTACAGGAATATGAGCCACAACAAGATACATCAGCATGTTTCTGCACGTTTCAAATTTCAATGTCCCAAATCTAGGCAAATTGTAGGAAAATGAACATCCGAATCACGTGTGAACTGGCACCTCTGTTTAGAAACCCTTACACATCCTAGTTGGTATGAATGTCTACAGACTTGTTATGAAACACCCAAGCCTTTCCTCTGTTGTAAACTATCCCCGTGTGTCCTACCAGTGGCCAGACAACCACCCACACCCACATGCACAGCAGGCATGTGCCCAAAAAAGGCAGATAGGTGAGAGTAGTGACTCCAGCTGGTGTCAGTGCACTGTGTGTGTGTGTGTGTGTGTGTGTGTATACCTACACACACATCAATCAGTAGATGTGTTTCCTCTACGCATGTGTGTAGTGCCACAGCCTATGTGCGAGAGAGAGACACTCTAAAAATACCCTGAGCTGGTTTGGATTTCATGCCTAGGGTGGGGCAGTCTGTCCTCTCATTCAAATCTCGTATGCTTCCCTGCTTCATCAGAGTGGAGTTCCCGCTACCAAGATTTACCACACTTTCAGGTATTGTCAATCATTTCCCCTCAAGAGTAGTTGAAGTGAACATGGTGGAATAAAAGCATTTTCGAATGTGCGTGCTTGCATGTATGTGTGAGAGAGAGAGAGAGACAGAGATCTGTATGTTTAGCAGCAGTGATTCTTTCTAAAAATAAAACAAACACACTGACGTTGCCCGGCAACCGCCCACCCTCCGGTGCAAACATCCAGGCTGAGCTTCATTCAGCGACATCCCCTCTTCACATCTTTCACACTTACACGTACAGAAGGCAAACCCCAACACACACATGCACACACTCACTTTAGCAGCAGGGGAAGGGTAGTTGCATCATCCACCCTTTTAAAACGGCACGGCAATCAGACCCTGTAAGGCGAGAAGTGCAGGAGAGCAAGCACACACCGAAACAATAATAACAATGGTAAGGTAGACAGTGAGCAAGAGCCTAATACGAGAACAGAAAGCATCTGTGCACAGACGCCAGACCGAAACCAGGCAGTCTCGACTACTTAACACACTCAAAAGTACTGTCAACCATGTCGTAGCCGCAGGCCGAAACCAACCCCCCCCATGACGAGACATATGCTGCCACCAAAAACCACTGGCTTTGAAGAGGGAAGTAGAAGGCATAGATTGCGTAATACTACCGAATGCCTGGGCGCAGCCACTCGTGCACATACTGGTTTGCTATTTTTTGGACAAGGTTTAACTGAGGCTTACAGCCTAACACACAGCAGCCATCTGTGTTTACGCATTAACATGTTACGAGTCACCGGTACTCTTTGAAAACAGACACATGCCCGCGCACATACAACTCTATACCGTGTGACTACAGCAGGACAAGTTGGTAACTTGGAGGTCAAGAGCCAACAACCTGTGTTCTGCTCACGTCACCAATCCCCACCACACACACTCATGCAGACACATTGAGAGACAATTCACCTAGTCTTCCCTGCACTGAAGGGTTATGAGACCTCCTCTAATAAAGCATAAGCTTTTTACTGAGGTCATCATCTTCAGTTGAGCCTCAGCAAGCTGAGGCAGGATAACAAGATTGGGCGTGGTCTGTCACTGTAGATACAGCCAGTAACAAAATGGGACATGTGGTAGGACTGAGCAAACTCGGGAACAAGGGTCAAGGGAACAAGGTTACCCCAATATCCTCCACCCAATAAGGTCAACACAAGACAGACTTCCACAGTTATGGGAGGTCCATTTTTATGTCACAATTAGTCCCAGCTTTGTGGGGGTGGACATTTATTAAGATGAAGTGTGGGGGATTAAGGCCGTGGGCCCTTCCAGATGCCCTGCAATGGGATTGAACCCATGACCTCTGGCTCCCATGGAACTAGCTTCATGCAAATTATGAAATGTAAAGTTAAAACAGTTGAAAAAGCGACACATTTTGAGAACACTTTCCTCCAGGTTGCCATCATGTTTTCAAACTCAGCCGCAGTTAAGATTTAATCTGTGTTCTTCTCAAAAACCGTGATGAACAATTAATTCTCATGGAAATGCATCTGACAAAAAAAACTAAATAGCTGAATCAGCCTTAACTTTTCTTGTTCTTTTTATGTGCTTGTTTTGGAACATTTGTAGTTATCCTTAAAAGACAACGTTATAACTACAACCTGGCTGACGGTTAAAAAGCATTTCAGATTTCGTTTCATGCAACATTTTATTTTCTCGATCTAGGTAGTAAAAAAAATAAATTATGTTTGCAATATGTTTGACAGTGAGTTTGAAACAGCTATAAACAGCAGAACCTCTAGTCCATGCCCAAGTTTCCCTAAAAGCCTCTCAACACTGAGATGATTTTCTCTGTCTACTGACAGAGAATCTAAATAAAGATCATCTTGAGACAAAAAAAACTCTTATTAAGACACTGGTCAATCCAGTCTATACATCAATTGCAGGGTGCTGACTAAGGAACATTTAAAATGGGAATTAATACACAAAACACTACTAATAATGAGCTACAACTGTGACCACTATGCCGATATGAAAAAAGATGAGGACGCCTTGACATCCTTATTCTTCCCAATTGAAACTATAAAATGGACAATTACCCAGCACACACTACACCCACATCTCCAGTGACCAACAGAGACCTCATCTGTATTTATTTAAATCCAGGCACTTGACAGAACAATTCAACAATAGAAAAATCCTAGCCAATTTTGTACTCTGAGCAAATGAGTCTGCACATATGACTTGGACTTGATTGCTGTTCTGATTAATTTCTACAGCTAATTATTTGGTTAAAGTTTGTTTTTTTACAAGTAGACATTAGCTGTTTCAAGTTGTCTATCATCACACACAAACTCAGAGAGCAGTAGATGGAGCACCAAGATAATGCTTAACCATATTAGACTGCCCATACTCTAGGTGGTTCTGAATGCTGCTGCTGCTTCAAATAAATACGGATGCAAAGTGTGGAATAATGTCAGAATTCTCATTTCTACCACTCAGATCAGGAAGTTGTGTGTCCAAATCTATTTCTCTAACCTTTCAAAGCGGACATTCCTAACCCTGCAACCAACTTTCTGCAGTGATTGGCCAGGTGTGAGATAAGGCGGGGCTTCATGTGGTCTGTAAATTCTGTTCATTCTCAATGCAACTATTTCTGCCAACATGTTGACTGCTCACTACTCACCATGAAAAGCTTCAAGAAAAATTCTGACAAAGTCAAAGAGAACCAATCAGTTTGTGTCCATCACAAAATGGACATATTGCTTACATCCTCACCCACACTTGGGACATTCATCTTAGAATAGGTTTGATTGATACCACTAACAACTGAAAAAACCCAGTTAGTTCTCTGAAGGCTGCTTTCATTTGTAAAACGTCTCTGTATGGTATGAAAAATGAATCTGTACGCTAGTGGAGGCAATGTTAAGGCTACCACATTATGATTTATTATTCCTCTAATGGATCTTTGTGAAGAACCTAAATCATCACCATTGCATTGTTGCATTTTTCACAAGAACATTTGCTTCAATGGTTTGACAATATTTCTAGACATTGCTCAAGACACAACATCACATATAAGGGTCAATCAGATCAAGTTGCTATTTTCCATAAACTTTATATTTTTTGTATTCCAATTAAACCCCCCCAAT
The DNA here is from genome assembly GCA_900302585.1 of Regalecus glesne. Lineage (NCBI taxonomy): Eukaryota > Metazoa > Chordata > Actinopteri > Lampriformes > Regalecidae > Regalecus > Regalecus glesne. The sequence continues at coordinate 5,513 of OMLC01057052.1, forward strand.
ACATACTGATTTCTTTGTTTCAATGTCATCTGCTGGGAACCCCCTATGTGGTAAGGACACCTCTTAAACGCTCATAAATATCGGTGGATTTTGGATATCTTTCCCAGAAAATGAATGTTATTAATTAGCTGTCACTCGTTTTCGAGAAGGTAGGATCTAAATTGTGTCACAAGATACTTTCTTACAGGACCGATTTTTTACTTTGACATGGTTAAAAACTGCAGGCCTGGATTAACAGTCATTCAACTACATTTTTACTAGCTCGACAGGGCAAAAGTCTAACTACTACTGATGTTACATTACAGAGTGGGTTGACGGTATCTTCTATCATGATGTAGATGATGATCCAGGTACACCAGACCCTAAAACCCACTGGAGATTTTGGGGTGCCGAAAAAACTGACTTTCCCTGCTGGTCAAGCCAAAGTACAACGAAATATCCTAAGCCTTCTGAATGGCAACATTAATATGAATGATTCTGAGGCAACTAAAGCCATTATAGATCAATAATAATCACCCTACATTCTTGAACATTTCCTAAATCTTTAATGTAAGAGACAGAGATTATCTTAAAATCTGTTCTTGTAAATTAACCCCCCCATCATGTTTTAATATCACAAATCTATTCAGTTTGCATAGTCTAGTTACTTGATACCTTTCAAAGCTTCATGTGTAAGGGATTTATAATTCTTTTCTAAAAGCCCATGGAAACCACCTGACGTCCCTTTAACCCTTCACAAATGGCTGCACGTTATTGTATGGCGCAGCTGGGCGAGATTATTTAGGTAGGTAGGTGTCTGCCATGTCTACTGATCAATTTGACAACACAAACCTGGCAAAAAATGTCCTTGGTCGGAAATTACAAGTAGCATTTCCTTCTGCTTCTTTTTAAAGTAATATTTGTTGCACTAATTTGAGAATTATTTGGATGAATTATGTTTGAAATAAAGACATTTTTATTTGAAAAACTTCCTAACCTCACTCAATGCTCTGCATACTCCAAGAATACAACGCAAGTCCACAGATCTTTACAAATACTTTGAAGTTTGTATGAATGAAGTTATATTGTGCAGGGGAAGACAAGTGATTTTCCCATTCAGTTATTTGCTGCAACACATCCGAGCCTGTGGCGGGTACACATTCTAATACATGAAGCCAATGGACACTAGTGTTTATGTTTATGAACTGGACGAGATGTTTACCATTTGAACTTAGAAAATCGGACAGACATTTGAAGTATATATTTAAAGATGTTGTTTAGCATTTTACCAAGGAAATTACAAATAAAAATTTCATTAATAGTTATGTCTACTTACATGTAACGAAGTTGTGAAGTATGGAATATGAGTTGCTTTTACATGTCATGATAGGTCCCCACATTGTGGAGGTGGACGTGGACTTAGATGGAGCATGGGGAATAAAGGCTGGATGCCCTTCTTTATGCCCTGCAGAGGGTTTGAGCCCGTGACATATCTTGCTTAAATAACCTGTATTATAATCTCATCTGATATTATAGTTATTGAATGGCCTTATTGGGCTTTGAATTATTTATGTTCAATTTGTTAAATTAATTTTATTTCAGTAAATTTTACTATATATTTATCCTGTTATTGAATGTCATCATCTGATTTATGGAACGTGAGCTGATATATGGCTTTATTTTGTTTCCTATGTACAGCATGCATATACCCAATCTCACTTTCATTAAAATTCTACACAGATGTTAAATTGAATCCCTCTCTCCTCTTCATCGGTCAGCCAAACCCATGGCCACTACCTGCACACCTTGTAAGTGACCTTACTTGATCCAAACCCCATTAAACTTTTTCAACTCTAGTAATTATTAATGTTTTTACAGGGAGATAAAGGATTTATCATTTGTATATCATTTGTTTCTCTCCAAGAGTGCTCTGACAAAGCTGACCATGGTAGGTTTCATTTTCTACCATGTGACAAGTGTTTTTAACCAGACGTGACTGATGGGCTCAATTTGCCTTAGGCTTAGGATTTAGAGTAAGGGTTACATTGCATCCTTGCAATTTGACTATTGTGCACATGTACATGGCCATGTCAATTCTGAAATACATAAAGTTCCACCCGAATGAGGAGAGCAGTACATTGTTACTGTGCCCACAAGACTTATAATGCTAAATGCTTGTTTATTTACCAATATAAAGATATAGCATAAGACAGTCAGTAAATTATATCTATACATTCTTAGCTGGGATACATCTTGATGTAAAGCTCGAGGACTGTCTAAATACATTCTGCATATTTCAAACTACACATCCAATACCTTGGGTATATTTCTGATATATTCAGAGTCAAATAAGCCCAGACTAAAGAGGAGATTAAATGCTTCAACTCCAAGAAAAGAATAAGAACAAGTTCAAACATATTTATAGTTTGATTAAGGCAGGAAGCTGTTGCAACGTTGATGGTACAACACATCATGCTATAATTCTTTCACTGTATCAAGCGAGCCAAAGTTAGTGACAGACTGTTCTTCAAGCCGTTTATGTATTTAAGGAAGGAAACTATATATTTTGGCTACAGCTCAAAAAAGCTAATAAAAAACTATAGTGACTGTCACTATTTACCTAGCGAACTAAATGTTCGACCTCTACCTTTACATTACGGTAATCGTGTTGTGCTGAGCTGTCCTATAACTGAGTTCATTATAAAGCTAATCAGCACTGATAAAAGCAGAGTGATGAGATTGCATGTAAAGACACTTTTTAGTATGGAGGGGGTCTCTTTGGAAATCGTGGCAGCGACATAACATTTAACGACATAATACGTTCCCATGCTAACTAAAAAGGTGTCCACCTACAGATAACGCCCGTAAAGACGGCCTTGTGAGAACTCGTATCTACCCGTTAAACTGCATGACACGAGAGACGTGTTATGAACTGTAGTAAGCGGCAAAATTAAGTCTCGACTATGACGTTGATACACCGCAACTGCATTTTTAACGTTAAAGAACACAAGAGCCTTGCTCTTGACCACCATTAACAAAGGTAATTTGTTTAGACGTTATTACTCGAAAGTATTTATTGACGCCACCTGCTTCAAAAACGATACCATTACGTAAACGGTCACGCATCTAACCCCACAACTCAGGCTTTATCCGTTACCATTAGTTACCTAGCCAACTGGCACAACATCCACTCTCGTTTTGGATATATATCTTTGGCTGTGCCGAATTAACTCAAAACGATGGAAATCGAGGGATATTCTCGTACAGTTTGATTGTAATCAAAGGGGCGTGGCTTCACTGGCCTAGCTAATTACGTACAACAGTGATATCGTTACTTTGGAAGGCTAATGTTAGCCTTAGCTTAATATTTACTGACCGACGTCAGCTAACCCGTCGCTCCCTGGTAATGGTAGACAGACCGAGAGGCATTAATGTGTCCATGCTGATTAACGCACACTCTATAAATATAAGCTAACACTGCCCGATTTGGCCCCGAAACTTTCAATGAAAACATCTCTTTCACGTGACAACGGTCCGTTTAAGTCACCACACAACACGGCTTACGTTACATCTGTAACTACAGAGTTCAGATGGAACGCATTTTACTATTTACCAATCCACGAACCGCAGGCTGAACTCCATTTCACACTACAATGAAATTTCCCTCTGCGGAAAGGCCCGGTTCACCCGTGTACTAATGTTAGCTAACGTTAGCCTACTTGCTAACGTTGACACTTTGCTAGCTGTCGTAGAAGAGTCCAACGCAACAATTAGCTAGCTTGTAAAACTCCAGCTAATGACGTTAGCAGACACATTAGCTAGTTACTTACCTTTTCCTTACTGTGATCGTAGAGCCAATCCCAATCCTTTGTTGGATTTTGGTTTTGTGGTGGAGCTATAACCTAGTTATCTACCAAGCTAACGTTAGCTAGCCAGCTATCTTGTAAGGTTTCCTTATTTGACAAAAATAATCGAGATACGCTTCAAACGAGCGGCGATAATTCCTCTCTCGGCGGTTCCCAGCTTGGATGGCGTTGATCTTTAGGCATGTTTGACACCAGCTCTGTCTCTCACTGCAAACGTGAACAAATTCTCGATCGCTCCAAAACAAATATGGACACTCGGAATGATAATATTAGATAACACGGACAAATCTGGCACTTTCGTCCATTGAAAGGCCAGAGCTATCCCCGACCCTGGGTGCTGAACGAGAGGAGGTGCCCTCCCGGTATACGCTTTTTGATTGGCCATGATGTCTAGCAAATGGCTTCACTGATTAGATGACTTCTCAGTCTATCAGCTCTGCCCCTATCTAAAGCTACGTTTTCATTGGATGTTCATGCCTTTGAACGTTCGAAAAGGGGACATACTTGATTTGCAAGTAAAACACAGGAACTGCAGGCAAAGTATGTCCCCAACTTGTTGATTATCTGCAACGACAAGGTTGTTATGTCAACACCCACAAGAAAAATAAAAGAGATCATAAAAACTTCATTCAGTCATTGTAAGGATAATTCGAAAGGTTTGTCCACTTTCATGGGTCGACTATTGTGGAGGAACTCTGTACCCTCCACTACATATGTGAGTGTCTAGTAGGGCAATGGATGGATAAATTGCCAGATAAACTGCATGATGCAGAGATGCACTAAACATAGGTGCCTCAACCCCCTACGCCACCACCATTTTAACTTTTGTAACCCAATCACAGTTCTGTTATCCTGATCATGATGTATGATGCGAATTCCGGCTTATTCTGTCTACACATCATCCATTGCACGGCTGTCTTGTCTTGGGGGGTGAGATCCTTCCTCTGTGGCTCTACCTGAGATTTCTTCCAATGTTTCTCCATGTTGAAGGGGTTTTTGAGGAAGTTCTTCCTTATCTGATGTGAAAGTCCACCGAGGCAAATTGTCAATTCGTGATAATGGGGCTATACAAATAAAATCGACTTGACTTGACAAGTGTATAAATATGTGGATCCATTGCCTTGTGGACAGTTTACAATACTGGACCGGGGTTATGATCCGTCTGAGATTGTGAACACGCATGCGTGTCTTTAAGTGTGAGTGAATGACAAAAGGATGGGTGTGAACGACAGGGTTTATCTGTTGACATGTCGTGTTTCTCTCACAGGATTAGACTTGAGTCTTATTAATGAAAAACTCATCAGATATCAGAGCAGCTCCCTAAGGGTCCAAAGAGGGTTATGAGACACAGGTCAAATTAATCCCTGTTAAAAGATAGTGCGTGCCTGTGTGCCCGTGTGTGTGGGGGGGAGAGTAAGAGAGAGAGAGAGAGAGAGAGAGAGAGAGAGAGAGAGAGAGAGAGAACTGGTGAGCAGGGGAGAAAGTGGAAGAAAGAGGGAGAGCAAGAGAGGGAGTAGAGCGGGTATTTAATTTCCCAAGATGAGGGATTAGCACTGGCAGAATTTGATCATTCAGCTCTGATCTCAGAATGTTCAATCGCAGCTTATCCCAAATATTAAACACTGTCTGTCTTTTG
>OMLC01057053.1:0-10000 GCA_900302585.1 Regalecus glesne
GGCTCTTTTTTATTTTTTATTTCTCTATTTTATTTTATCCCTTTTATTCCCACCTGAGTCCCCTGAGTGTCCTACTGCTGGGTCAGTCTCTGTGATCCCCTCTAGAACATCAACAGGAAGGAGGAAGTGGTAGCATGTGTCTCCTCCAAGTCACATGACCACTAGCCCTCACTAGTCCACACATCATGGTCTGGTGGGGAAAGCACAGTGCTTGGCCATCAGAGGAGAATGAAGCAGAGTACTTTCCCTTCACTTAACCAAGAGGCCTGGACCACCCAGAGGGGGACACTAGTGAACCCAGAATACTTTATCCAACCTAACCCCTATACCCATGTGAGGCTTAGCCCATTATGACCCACTAACTATGGACCTCTGGCTGTGGTTGGAAACGGTGCAGCTGGGATTCAAACCCCCGACTGCATAACACAGAGATGTACTGAACATAGGTGTCTTACCCCCCTACACCACCAGGGGGCCCTGTCTGTGAGTCTCAAACAGAAGCCAAATCGCAGTGCGTGTGTTCTGCTGCACTGTACTTACATGGGTCAACAGTTTGTCCTGCTAGCTTGCTGAGGCAGCCTCCTGGGCTCCAGAGGATTGACCCACACTGGCCTGGCTGCTCGTTGACTCAAAGACAGGTGAAGGGCTGCCAGCTGGAGACGGCTTCTCTTTTCTGATGAGCACACCAGCTAACCTGTGAAATCACAGCTTAGCTGTGAGGAAACATGAAAGACAGATGAAAGTCACGCCGGTTCTTTATTCAAACAAGGTTTTGTGCAAGAGAGGGGGGCCGGGCAGCGTGGAGACGTTTGCCTGGATGCAGGTTTTAACAGAACCTCCCCTCGAGCTCCATGTGCAGAACCCGAAGAAGGCCGTCATACGAGACGTGGAGCTGGTTGAGTCCCTGGTGACCCAGATCCAAAAGAGAGATCTAGCACCCACAGTCCTAGCAGACTGGACCATCCCTCCCCTGCACCGGTCCCCTGTGGACAAGTCATCACAGCTTCATGTGGGCGGACACAGTTTAGCCCCAGACCCCAGTACCTGCCCTGAACATGCAGGGACGTGTCCCATACCTCCCCCATGATCCCGGTGAGGACGTCTCATCCTGGTGAGGGGATGGACGCCCCACTGTTGAGGAGTAGTTATGGAGTTCTGGAAATATGACCTCAGATAAACAGGGTTGTGGTTGAAAGTTGAAGAGAGGTCCTCGTTAAGATTCTCCGCCATATCGGCAAGCTAGCTGAGGAACGCCTTCCATTTTCAAGTTTGCTCTCTTTTATTGCAGGGAGACATGAGGAGAGATGACGCCCACCTCGTCCCTTTGAATGATGTGCACAAAGACGTCACAAATGAGGAGGAAGGCCCACCAGACCTGTAGGTTGACGTTGTCACGCCAACAGCCAGCTCATACAGATCTCAGCTCCAGCATAGAAACCCACCTCAAATCACCATGAGTCCGTTTGGGGAAGTGAAAAGCTTCACTGAGGACTTCCACTGCACACATGACTGTTCTCCAGCCCACCCTGCACCCTGCTGAGACCACGTGTGAAAAGCAGGAGTATGGAGCCCACCTGAAAGGACTTACCAATGGACAGGAAGTGATGCAACTTGTGTCACACCACTGACAGACCCTTCACAGTGAGGAGCAACTCGGACAACAAGCCAACATGCTGACCCCTGATGAGGGTCCCAGGCTGCGACTCCACAGGCCTCCCTCACAGACAAGCCTCATCGTTCAGCAGCTTTACTCTCTGTTACCGGGTGGGAGGTGCCAGTGCAGGTTTATCATTGGCGGCGTGAGGAGGCCGTCTTCCCTCACCAATATGTTTTCTGTCCATTCTGCGTTTGTGCATCAAACAGCCTCCTTATAAAACGTGACACCCGACTAATAGCAAACATCCACCGGCCATCAGCCGAGCCTCCACCTGCTCCACAGAGATGCACCTTCAGCACCTCTAGTGTGTGTGTGTGTGTGTGTGTGTGTGTGTGTGTGTGTGTGTGTTTTCAATCCGGGCATTATTTGTGCAGTTTTTGCCATTGTGCATCTTGCTTATGACCTCTGTTCATCATGTGACTGTGGACACAGCAGCAAAGTGGAAAGCAGATCCACAGAGAGGCATACAATCTAAAGAGGCATAAATACAGCAGTAATATGAACAAGGGGAAATATGACAAAGTGTGATCAGTATAGACAGTGTGAGCAGAAAAACAGACTCGGCAGTTAAATTGACATAGTTGCACAATGGGCATATTTATATTGCACAGTGGGATGATAATACACCTTATGGAACATTTCGGGTGGGACCCGTGTTTTAAGATAAGATAAGATGAGATGTTCCTTTGTTAGTCCCACCAGAGGAAATTTGTGTTGTTATAGCAACCTGTGTGTGTGTGTGTGTGTGTGTGTGTGTGTGTCCAGGTTTGGGAGCTCCGTTATCATAGTCCTCTGAACCATCCGTACCACCCAGACCAAGTGCAGCTGGCATACCTGGCCAGACAGACCCTGGTGTCCCAGTTAGACTGTGTAGATGATTTACATGATCTGACACGGCTCATCAGGTCGGATGGGGCTTGATGCGCCGTGTCCGATGCTCATCCTCTGTTGTGTGATCACATTGTAAAGCTGTGTCCTGTGGCAGCCTGTGAGAGGAACTTGGGGAGTGACGTGATCTTGTAGTGGATATGAACAATGAGAAAAACTACCAAAGACCCAGGTGGTAAAAAACCAATCAATAAAGTTACCTTTTGGGTTCCTCATGTCGACATGCTTGTTCCACAGTATGTGCATTCTGCTTTTCAGCCAGCACGCAGTACCAGACAGGCTGAATGACAGTGTGACTGAAGGGAAGCCTCCGCTCGTGTCTCCACACCAAGGTCTGTCACCTTTGACCTCACACATTTACTAGCCATGTTCGCCACCGTTGCTGTTTGCCAGTGGAGCTTTGTGGGTGACAGAAGTTGTAACTGGGCTCCACTGAGAGGTGGATGCAGGAGGTGTTGACGCTCTGGCCGGGGGGGGGGACACATGACCCGGGGTGGAACATGTCCAGGTGGGGTCCGAGTCCTGGGATGATCAAAGGCCCCTTCAGAAAGGAATCCACTGTGGTATGTTACCAAATCTGTGCACCTGGACATGAGACCAGGCTGATGGACAGACGGGCTCCGCGGAGACGGACAGACCTCACCTGACCGAGCCACTGGAAACAGCACTTTCACGTCTCTGCTTACCGTTACTGTGCTGTTGACTTTTAATGGGAATCAAATGATTTCCACTCGCCACAGAGACCCCCCCCCTGCCTGGATAATGTGAAAGTCTGCCTGGGTCAGACGGATGTGTGAACCCACCACCACCACCTGTACTGTTCTGTACTAGAGACTTTATCTGCAGGGCCTCTGGATCAGGACGTGCAGACCCCCTGCTGAGTCAGATCAAACCTTCATGTCCTCACCATTATGACCAAGTCATGACAGCTAGCTAGGCCGTGTTGTGATGATCTGCATCACATGCAGAGCACGCTCTGTGTGGCCGGTCGGACAGAAGAGAGTGTGGCCGGTCGGACAGAAGAGAGTGTGGCCGGTCGGACAGAAGAGAGTGTGGCTGTTGGACAGCTGCAGCACCAGGACGGAAGGCACTGCGGCTCCAGGGTGCAGGTGGATCCATGCAGGGCAGGTAGAATACACTTGTTTGTTCATCTGTCAGGAAAATGCTGCTCCATCCACAGCACATGGAACAGCAGCTCTGGCCCAGGTCATTGTAGGAAGTTTGCTGACATCTGCAGGTGAAACGAAGCACAACACATGCCGGTTCCAAAACTGCCATAGCAGGACAAACACAGCTACAGATGACAACTTAAACGGATCAGTCAGACAGAGGTGTACATGACGTCACAAAGGTATTTGAAGACGTCTACAAGTCCTGACTGAGCTGTGTAGTAGGGACGTTGAACGCTTGCACTATGTTGTCATCGGCCTTCACTTCTCTGACCTGGTCCAACAAGCCCTCCTGGTCCTACGGAAGAAACCACCTCGGAAAAGTCCCAAACTGCGGATCATCGGCACAACCAGGCGGGAAGAGGGTCTCAAGGTGATGGAGATGTTGGACGCCTCAGCACCACCATCCACGCTCCCGACATCACGGCTGACGATGAGTGGGTGGATGGATGGATTTCAGAAACATGCTTCAGGAGATCAGAGACAAAATCACAAATCCATCACAGAATAAGGAAATAGTGGCAGGAAAGCTGGAATAATTCATTACCCCATTCAGCTCTCTCCGAGTCAGAAGTTACAGAGGTAGATTCAGGAGAGTTTATGTTGTATAGTTTGAAATTAACACATATCCATAGGGGCACCATAATAGCTCAGTGGGTAGAGTGGTCGTCTGGCAATCAGAAGGTCGCAGGTTCGATCCCCGGTCCAGCAGGAAGCATATCGAGGTGTCCTCAAGCAAGACACTGAACCCCTAACAGCTCCCCTAGCGCCGTATGGTGGTAGTTCACTCCTCCTATACAACAGGATGAGTTGAAATGTAGAGAACTCCAAGTTTCCTCCTGTGTGACTGAGAAGGAAATCCATCATATCTATTATGCAGGACTCAATGCTACGCCATACAGAGAGAGACTGAAGGGCCAGGGTGTCGGTTTGGGAAGGGGGTGGACATCAAGGATCTTGTCAGAGATGGGAGACAAATAAGCACAGCGTTTAATGAAGTCCTCAAACAAAACGGGTCTACTACCCAGAAGGACTCCGTTTTTATGTGTGAATCGTAATCATATTCCCAGAAGACAGCTTCTGTGTGAAGTCAGGATGTGAGGCCCTCCAGCTCAATAGAGAGCAGTATTTGTATTTAGCACTGGTTTGCGGTCCACCAGTGCAGCAGAAGAAGAGTCTCGACTTCCGCGTTGTCTGGAACGTAACCACCTGGCCAGGGGAGCGCAGCACGGCTTGTGTAAACAGCGGGATGGACGGAGACGAGGATCTTGAGTTTCTGGTGAAAAACGACTTCAGTAAGCTTGGCTTTGAGCTGCAGCTGAAGATCAAGCAGAACGGCAGACCGACCCCTAAGCTGGACCTGACTCAGAGGAGAGCTAATGGAGTAGCTAGGTGCTTCTGTGATGGGAACTACAGTCGGACGGAATGGCTGGCCGGGAGCGCGAAATTAAACCGGCTGTTCTGCTGGCCTTGCCTCCTGTTTGACCGGTCCAGCACCTCCTTGAACAACCCGTGGAGAACCACGGGGTTCGTCGATCTGGCGAACCTCTCACGGGCCATAGCGAGGCACTCGGTGTCCCGGAGCCACATCACATCGGAACTCAAACTCAGACTTTTTGGACGAGTGGGGGTAAAAGTAGAACCGGACCAAGCGGCCGCGATAAACGTGACAAGGCACAACCTGCAGGTGGACAAGAACCGTGCCGTCCTGAAGAGGCTGATCGTCGCTGCTCTGTACCTGGCCCGCCGGGAGCAGGCGTCCCGGGGACACGGCGAGGCGGCCGCCAGCAAGGCGAACTTCATGGATCTGGTCCAAGCTTTTGCCGAGTTCGACGCCACTCTGGCGGAACACCTAGCATCGGCTACCGCGTTCACTGGCACGTCCAGGAGCACCCTGGACGACATCGTCCACAGCACGGCCCATGTGATCCAGGAGGAGATAGACAGGGAGGTCTGCGCTGCTCCCTTCATAGCCGTGGAGGTGGATGACACCACGGACATGTCGTGCAGGAGCCAGCTGACTGTCATCGTCCGCTACGTGAACGCCAGGGGCGCAGTCTGCGAGAGGTTTCTCGGCTTCTACGACACGAGTCCCGACAGGGACGCCGAAGCCACGGCCGCTGTGGTGCTGAGGGCGGTGGCAGACTACAGCCCTGAGACCCGGCTCATCTGTCAGACGTACGACGGGTCGAGTGGGCTGAGAGGCGGGGTGGCGTCGCTGGTCAAGGCCAAGTGCCCCCACGCGTTATTCATCCACTCCTACGCACACCAGCTGCCTTCGGTTCTGGCTCAGGGGACCAGGGACATCCAGGAGTCCAGGCTCTTCTTTGCCTCTCTCGGCTGCTTCCACGACTTCTTCAGCCGCTCGACCAAGAGGACGGCGCTGCTCTCCGAGGTGGACAGTAGCGTTCGCCTGCCAGGTGAGGGCGCTGCTCGGTGGAGCTTTAAGAGCCGGCCTGTGCATGCTGTCCATGAGGGACGCGAGTCGTTGATTGTCGCTTTTGAGCGCATCGCCAACGAGCCCGGCTGGGACAGCGACGCGGTGGCGCAGAGCGCCGCCTTGAGGCTCCGCCTGGAGGACTTCGACTTCGTGTTCATGCTGCAGGTCTTCCGGGCCGTGTCGGACCTCACCGAGCCGCTGGTCCAGGCGCTCCATAGCAACGCGCTGGACGTCAGGACGTGTGACGACAGGCTCGGCGGCGCCCTGGAGGCTCTGAGAACGGCCAGAAGTCGTGAAGCCTTCCGGCGTTTGTACGAGGAGACGGTCCAGACTGTCGGGGTTCCGAACCAGCGGCACAAACGCAGCCGTGGGGCCGGGGAGGATGAGGAGCCAGGAGCCGGGGCGGATGGGAACCAGGAGGATTCCTACCGGCGCCTCTTCTTCCAGCTGCTGGATGGGATTGTGCAGCACATGACCCAGAGGTTTAAAGACATGAAGAATCTCTACTTCTTTCATGCCCTGGATCACCACTTGTTTAAGACCTACTCCCAGCCTGCGGGGTTCCCTGACCTTGAGGTCTCTCAGCTGGTGGAGACCTACCCACTTTTTGATGAGCTGAGGCTCAGAAACGAGCTGCAGGTCCTGTACGCGGACCCCCTCTTTCACAGGCCCCCGGCGGAGCTGCTGGAGATGCTCATAAAAGATGAACTGACCACTGTCTTATCGGAGGTTTGCAAGCTGCTGAGGCTGATGCTCACCATACCTGTGACCAGCCCGTCAGCAGAGAGCTCCTATTCCTGCCTGCAGAGGATTCACGCCTACCTGAGGAACACCCGTGGCCAGGAGAGGCTCGACCACTTTGCCAAGATATCGCTGGAGTCCTCCATAACACAGGAGCTGAAGTCCTGCGGCGAGCTGTACGTCCGAGTCACGGAGCGCTTCGCCACCATGGGGCAGAGAATAAACGAGTTCACCGAGATCACTAAAAAAACTCTGTGAGTCCCCGGAATCGTGTCATCTCACTGACACGCTTGCAGGCTGAACGTCCAGTGTCGCTGGCGGCAGTTTTCAGATGTGGTGCTTTGTGTGATTACTGACTGTGGCAGGCAGGCGGCCTGTAAACAAGGAGCGGTGTGGGTAGTACTGCCAGTGGCCTTCATCCAACACATCCCTCATTTACATACCAGCTGCGGCTGTTCTGCTATGCTAGCGTCACGGAGTACCAACACCAGCCGGGCATGTCTTCAAGCTCCAGAGGGCTCTTCACCTGTCGATGACGATCTCGGGTGAAGGGTCCCTGGTTATCTTGATGCGTGCTCGGTGACCCAGAGAAGGGGAGGACAGAGAAGATGAGTGGGCTCATCTGGATGCAGCATTGAGGGATGTTTGATGGTTCAGGTGACCTCTTCGGCCTCGGCTCGGACCCTCGTCGAAGGCTTTCACTCCTCATCCGATGTGAGGGTCTGAGGACAGGGTGCGACCGCACGGCCCACTGAGACGGAGCCGCCGGGAGATGTCCCCTACGAGTGACGAGACCTTTCTCTCTGCAGTCGCCGTGTCGGATGAACCGATCCGGCTCGTTTGATGGCAGAAAGAGACTTGAGGTGAATAACAGGTACTGGAGTCAGAGGTCATATTTTTCTTTCTTTTTTAAAAACTGTTGGAAATTGAAAACGGACAATGAAACCGAAACTGCTGTTTTCTTGGTTAACCTCCATTTATAAAGTTTTGTAGGAACAATTAAAAGCCATTACAGTGTAACTATTGTTAGAAATATGGGAACTCTGGTTTTCTCAATGATAAGCTGTATTTATATTTGGGGCCCTGGTCCCTGCTGCTACTGCTGTCACCGGTCATGTCAGATGTGTTCAGGACCGCCATCGGTCACCCTGCTGCCACTCTCACGTGCCACTGTTACTTTCACCTTTAACGGAACCAAACGGACCTTTATTAATACACAGTCTTTTATATCAACTACTTCTGCGGTCTTTATTGCGATCGGCCCACGTTGTGCCACGGCCACACATCTGCCTGCCGAGGCTGGACTGGTGCCTCGTGGTGCCCAGTGTGGCCAGTGCAGGGTGTGATGCTCGTGGAAACTGGTTTGCGGCCCATTTAACTGGCTGTGTCTGTCTATCACACACACACACACACACACACACACACACACGTGCATTCGGTGGGCTTCTGATGGGAAACCGTCCACTGAAGTCCAGAGAGGATCAGTGTTTCCTGTTATCTCTCTTGAGCCTGTTGTCATGGTTTCATTGACATATGTGACTCGAGGCCAGAGTCAGTACTGTGATGTTTTATCAGATGAAGCCACAGCCAACTGTGAACAAATAACAGCACGCTGCCCCTTTTCACAGACAGCTCGGCCAAAACATTAAGACCACCTGCCTAAGAATGAGCGGGCCCCGCTTGTGCTGCCAGAACAGCTCCGACCCGTCCAGCCATGGACTCCACAGGACCTCCGAGGTCGTCCTGTGTCATGTGGCACACATCAGTAAGTTGTGAGATGGGCCTCCATGGGTCAGACTTGCTGTTCCAGATGTTCTTGATCAGGTTGAGACACGGGGAACACGGAGCCCATGGAAACACCTCCACCTCTGTGTGCTGTTCCTCAAACCCCTCCTGAACAGTGTGGCAGGGTCCTGCTGGAGGAGACCACTGCCATCAGGGAGCACCGTTGCCATGGAGAAGCGTGTCTAGTCAGCAACCATGTTTAGGTCGGTAGCACATGTCAAAGTAACATCCACATGAATGAGGCCCAGGGTGTCAACAGTGCCTCCACCAGCTTGCCGTCTTCCCATAAAGCATGTCCCCATTGTAGAGGCTCTATGGGAAGAAGCGGTGGACAGGAACACTGACCGGTCTGCAGGCCTGAGCTGTGGGCCGGTGTGCGTCCTGACACCAGCCTGTCACAGACACCATCAGCTGGCATCAAGACACTGAGGTCATTGTACTCCCACATGGACATGTGTCTTGAACCCATCAGCTGAAGATAAAACCACGGAATCAGTCCCAACATCACCTTTCTAAATCTCAAAGCTGCCACTAGAACAAGACTTGGATGGATTCTAACGTGTGTCTGTCCGCTGTGCTCCCCTCAGTGGCTCAGCCGGGATGTGCTTCTGCGCATGCGCGCACTTTCGTTTGTCTCGTTGATCCCTCTGTGGTGCGTGTGAGCTGAGCTGCGGGGCGGTGCGTGTGAGCTGAGCTGCGGGGCGGTGCGTGTGAGCTGAGATGCGGGACGTGCGTGTGAGCTGAGCTGCGGGACGTGCGTGTGAGCGTCAGAGAGCCGCTCAAGATGCTTCTCCGTGGAAACCCCCACGCAACAGGCCCTGGTCCATTGGGTCTGAGCAGGACTGAGAGACAGACCGCTGCTGCACCACGAAGGCTTGCGTGTGGCTGCTGGTCTGTGGTGTGAGACCCCTCTCGGTGCCGTGGGAGGGTGAGACAGCCTGGACAGGACTCCGGGGGGTTTAGCCTTGTGTGAGGAAACACGTTCTCTGTGGCTGCTCAGGCAGCGTTGCCGCTGCGGCTCCGCTTCAGTGCCGAGGGTTAAAACGCTCTGCTGAACCAGACCGGTGGTCAGACCGAGACACGGAGCCACTAGACCCGTAGGGCCACACGATGGCGCTATACAACAGGGCTTTACTTCGCCTTGCCATGTCCTCTGTATGCTGGCGGCTGTTGGGCAGGATTACAACTCCCTCGCTGCTAAACAATCAATGGATGGAACATTTGAATTGATACTGAATACTGAGTTAATACATACCAGCAACTTTATTTCTGAATACTGTCGACAAAAGAGACCAAGTGTCGGAGGGACCTTAAGAACAT
>OMLC01057054.1:0-12576 GCA_900302585.1 Regalecus glesne
AAATTAGGGGTAGGGGGTTGATTCAGGGCAATATTGCAATAAGAAGCCTTAAGAGTTAGATTTGACATATCCTCCGAATCCTGATGCTAGAACACAATACCAGGTGTTGTAAGGAGATTTAATGCAATGATCTCTACATCTATGAATTTGAATTACTTTAAGATGTCCTCAGGGAAGCCATTCATGTTTTCAGTTTTCCCAGCACATCAAGCTTAAAATAAATGCATCAGTTGCAAATGTCTTGCAATTATTGCATTATTGCAGTTTTCACATGATAAGAAGTGATGGAGCCTTCAAAAATGATAGCATTATAGCAAATCACAATACTATATAAACCCAAACATGTTTCATGCATCAAATTGGCACAAAGATTATATATAAATAGTTCAGATCCTACTATAAACTTGCTAAGATCCAGTCAGCACTGATTTTCTGGTGATGAACACATTCACCATGGACCCTTCTTAAAGGAGGTGTAAATGTGAGGCTGTAGCTGTTCATTGTCCGTGATTCTCAAGACAATATGACATAAAAAGGTAACGGGGTGAAGAAACCGCATCGTTCCGTGACAACTCCTCTTCCCACCTTTCAGAGGGCATGCCATCCGTGTTGCTGCTGTGTCTCCTCTGCATGGCACACCGCTCATCACCACATCATCCTGTCCTGTGGATGCAAAACGTCAACAGAGTGCCAATGGGGGTAGCCGACCAACGACTTGTCACCTCCAGCAACCGTTCTTTTCTCATGCACGGCAACGGGGGTTGTAACCTGGAACATCGCTGTTTTACCTGAATTGGTGCCCTTGGTTATCGTTAAGCATTTGTAGTTAGGTTTAAAACGCAGGGATGATGAGTTCTCGGTCGCTAGGAAGAAACGCGTCAAGGCCGTAGAAGAAGAAACAAAGGCTTTTCCGGTACGGCGTCAGCGTGGATATCTATCGACGAATCAGCGTCCTCTGAACCACACGCCACTTCCGTCTTGTACTTTGTTTTGGTCAGGAATGTCGGACCCTGTGGAATAAAACAACAGCAAGCTGTGGTTCTAGTCACAACCGAGCTTTATTAATATTATTATCAACATCTATCTAAAGGATATGTATACAAAGATTCAGAGTGATACATTATGTGTCTTAGGCGTTAGCTGTTTTCAGCTTTTAATCGTTGACGCCTATATTGGATTGATTGCTAACTGCTAACGACTCGCAGCGGTCAAGCTATCAAGTCACCCTATTATATTCAGTGCTGTTAGCTTGTCATCAAAATACCGAGGCTTTTTGAAGCTGTATGCTAGCTACATGCTTGCAGACGTTTATGTCCTTGCCTGGTTTTTTTATTTTGGTTGCAAAGTGTAGGTCTTTCCAGACAGTGTCATTTAGCTAACTTGCTGCTACTAAACCCACAAAATGGGTTAGCTGAGGTATTTGCCTGAATTGGTAAATTGAAATGCAGTTGCCCTTCGTGTAATCAAGCCTAATGCTAACTAGATACTTAATCGATAATCTTGGTTTGGAAAATTAGACCAGCAGATATTTGATTATTTAACCCTTTTGGAATAAGTTGGTCGCTGTTATTGACTTCTTCCCATAAAACCATGCAATGATGGTGCTACGTCGATTATTAAGAAAGCGCTGGGTTCTAGGTGTGGTTTTTGGTCTGTCCCTTATCTATTTCCTCACCAGCACGCTCAAACAGGTACTGGAGCATTATCAAATTTTGGCAGAATTCTCCACTAAGTCTGAATTTTCAGAGCATCACTTTCACTTTTCTGGGTTCTGTTGTTTTATTTTTTTGTTGTTTTGTAGGAGGAGAGAACCATACGGGACCGTACACTGTTGGAGGTACGGGATTCAGACCATCGCATCTCCTGGAAGGTCCGTTTCAACCTGGGAAACAGCAGCCGGCAGATCACTCAGTGCCGAAATTCCATCCAGGGCAAGGCACTACTCACAGATGAACTTGGTGAGTGATGCAATCAACCATGCCTCACAACTGTACTCAGTGATGATAAAGAGCTTTCTCCATCATATTGGCCTGTTGCCCTGCTTGGGATCAAAAATCTATCGATCAGACTGCATATACCTGGCATGTGTATGTATACTGGTTAGTTACCTTTTCATCCTATTAGAAAAGTTCATTTTCCACAGAGATCATTAAGTAAATGCTTAAAGCTCAGCACAATTTAAAAAAGCATTCATGCAGAAACAACTTTTATCCTAAAGCATTCAAATGAGAAACAATTGAAATTCATAAAGGATTTAACACAGCTACAGATGAATAACCCTTCACTTAAACAACATAATTGAACATTGGCAATAAATGATATATAGGTCAACTTAAGCACCCCATACCTGTACCCCAACACTGCACAGCCGTCCACACAGGTAGATGGAAGCACTCCACCCAAATCATGACAGATGCCTCTTGAGTTCATAAGACAATCATATGTCATGATACATGTTCCATAATCCCGGGAAGGAAATTACAAAAAGTTGAAATAGTTCATCTGGACACTAAATTTTATTAAAAGAAACATTTTATCACTCATGCAGGTGACATCTTCAGTCTAGGCTGATTGTGGGTATCCCCACCCTTGTAAACTATTTGCATAATGCCCGAAACAAATCCTGCCAGGAAGACTGCTGTGACCCTGTATAATATCTGATAGTGAATGGAACAAAGTACCATTGAAGCTTCAATCAGTGGCCAATTTGCATATGAAACTGACATTGGTTTCAGGTTTGGTCATTATGCAACTGTTGTTTATTAGGATGGGGATGCCTACAGTCAGCTTGGACTGAAGATGTCACCTGTATGAGTGATGAAATGTTTTTTTTCAGTAAATGTTGTCTAGATGAACTGATTTAACTTTTTTGTGAGAAGATAATCAGTGTTACAGTGGGTTTTTGGGGTTCTGTTTCTCTGTTTCTTGGTAACTATGGTTTGCATTAACCCTAATTTCCCAAGTCTTTTTCATTATTTGAAATTGTATTCGGTTACTATTTTTTGGGGTCAATTTTGGAGTTTTTTCTATCCTGTTAATGTCTTAATGTTGTACAGGTTACGTCTGTGAAAGAAAAGACCTACTGGTGAATGGCTGCTGTAACGTCAATGCTCCCAGCTCTAGGCAGTATATCTGCAAAAGCTGCTTGGCCAATGGCTGCTGTAACATCTATGAGTACTGTGTGTCCTGCTGCCTCCAACCTGACAAGGTACTGTGACCTTTCAACACTAGGATTTTGCTCAGCAGGTGAGCAGCAAGTTCTTTTGAATACGTGCTGTAGCTTCTAGATTGATTTATTGGAACTGCAGTGCACATATCTTATGGAGGCAGTAATTTGAAATACCTGCTGTCAGATTAGTTGATCCATTTATTCATTATCAGAGCTGACCTCTGTCAGGGTCATGTCTGAAGCTTGTTACTCTATGCTATGGGGAGAATTTATTTACATTAAACTGAATAGATTGGCTATTTTATATATCTACCCAACAACAATTAACTATAATGTTCTGATCTTCACAGGACATGTAATATCAAAATCAAGACTATAATACAGATTACTTTGATAATGAAATTCAGCCTCTATTTTTTTCACTGGTTAACACACTGAGCCCTCATGTTATCTATCCTCCTAGGCATGAGACATCTATTTTTGAATTTTAAACACTGTCAGAAGCCACATAAAATTGAGTTATTCTTGTAAACAAGTCATAAACAACCAAAGTTTCTCATAAAATACATTGTGAGTATTTGAGGCCTAACAAACAGCAAATGCATTTCATACTTCCATAAAACATTTGCAATGTTCCTTTTTGCACTTTTTAAAGCTGCATTACTTTATATTGGCTTACAATCTTCTCTTTTTATTCATAGATGTTTGCGCATTTCCTCCAAATCTTGCATGGCCTAATAAATATTTATATTTCTATCTTTGTCCTTTTGTTTTCTCAGTACAATGTCATGGTCAGGCTTTCTTTTCTTGAATATTATTTTAAACATTCTTCAATAATTCATCAATATTTTTTTTGTCTCCTTCCTATTTATATTGTTTGCATAAATAGGTAATACATCACCCTTTTGCTCATGGTCTCCATGTGCTGAAACGCATTGAAGGAAATTCAGGGACCTTCTTTACTTTACCTCAAATTCTCTACAGTGCCACTAGTGGTGCTATAGAGCCTTTGACACCATTTTTTTATTAAAGATTCCTTATCGGTCCCACAAGTGGAAATTTGGAATTCTCTGCATTTTAACCCATCCTTGAGCTGCCACCATATGGCGCCCAAGGAGCAGTTAGGGGTTCAGTGTCTTGCTCAAGGACACCTCAGCATCCCTACTGCAGATTGAAACTGCAACCTTTCGATTACCACCTGACCGCTCTACCTACTGAGCTATGTCACCTCTTTGGTCTTCCTCTTACCTGGCAGCTCCATCATCAGCATCCTTCTCCCAGTATACCAGTATCTCTCCTCCACACATGTCAAAACCATCTCAGTCTGACATCTCTTGCTTTGTCTCCAAACCGTCCAACCTGAGCTGCCCTTCTAATGTACTAATTAATAATCCTGTCCTTCTTTGTCATGCCCAACAAAAATCTCACCATCTTCAACTCTACCACTTTCTGTCTTTTGGTCAGTGCTACCGTCTCCAAACCATACAACATAGCTGGTCTCACTACCATATGGGAAACCTTCCCTTTCACTCTTGCTGGTACCCTTCTGTCACAAATCGTCCCTGACGATTATCACCATTAGTATGAACAGCTGATCCCAAGTATTTAAACTAGTCTACCTCACCCACCTCTACTCCTTCCATCTTCACCATTCCGTTCTCTCTTCTCATTCACACATATCTATTCTGTCTTGCTCCGACTGACTTTCAATTTTCACTCCAGTGCATACCTCCATCTTTGTTCAAACATTAAGTTAAGCTTAGCCCTGCAATATCTTTGTCACAAGTCCATCACATTTAATCACTTTCACCATCCTTACATTTGGCCAATTTAAAGTCTATGATTTACTTAATATTGACATCATTGGTCTGTGGGAGTAAAGACACACAAACATGAGAACATATAGAGTATCAGATAGGGCTAAAAGCTGTCATCTTGATATTGAGATCCTTACACACCCATAGAGGAATAGGCTTTTTTTCATCCATTTTTTTAAAACCTAAGCAAATTCTTTTTTTTTGGTTTACATGTTCTTTCTGCTGTTATCCGTTTCCTCTTCCTCAGCAACCTCTACTCGAGCGCTTCCTAAATCGTGCAGCCCAGGGTTTCCAGAATCTCTTCACTGCTGTGGAGGACCACTTTGAGCTGTGCCTGGCCAAGTGTAGAACTTCTTCACAAGTATGTAATGTGTAAAAAAGCCTAGATGTGCTGTTGTAGATGGAGCCAGTGATCATGTATTCTCTTTTTCGTTATTCTTAGAATCTCATATCTTCCTATACTATCATTTAATAATCTGTTGTGCTCACCATTAAATGATCATGATTAGTCATTTTCTAAGCTAAAAGGAAAACTGATAAAGCTGCGACTGGCCGTTATTTCCCCACTCAGTTCTTTTTTAATCATGCATGAGCAACTGCGGTTTACAGATATTGCCACAGATATTAACATCCGTTATGTGCACACAAATTCTTTAACACCTGTCTTTTGGTTATTTGGCAAACATAGCTTTTAAGCGCACAAGTTTGTCACACATAAGTTGCACTGCATAAAGATGTCAGATTTCTGGAAATAAATATTTTGGAAGAAGGGGCCAATTCATAATCAAAATAAAGTGCCAGTAGTGTATGCAGAATAAAATGTAATATATAAGGTACAACACAGAGAGGATAACCGAATTATAATGAAATTATAAGATGTATGAAGAATATGAATATTGTCGGGGCCACTGTAGCTCAGCAGCAGAGTGTGAGGACCTGGGCTGATAGAAAACTATGATGAGGAGGGGTATTGGCATAGCTCAAGAGGTAGGGTCGTTGCCTAGTAATTAGAAGATTAGTGGTTCGATCCCCAGCCCCTTTAGAAAGTATGTCGGAGCACCCTTGAGCAAGACACGGACCCCAAACTCCTCAAGACGTGCGATGGAATGATGAGCCCCACCTTTTGCCCAGTGAGCGCTGGGATAGGCTCTAGCATGACTCCACGACCCAAGCGGTTGAAATGGATGATGATGAGAAGGAGGCCAAGTAATATTCAGTTAGTGACCCATGTCACCATAGAGACCTTGGAGGAAGATACAATAAATATGCATATAAGGGCAACTCACATCATACTATTCACAGAAAAAGAGAAGCATGTGAAAGAGAAGTTTGTAACAGTAATGGTCAATAATCTCTATAATCCCATCCAGAACAGTGGTTGGTAAATTAATTGAGACAGAAAACCACCCGCCATGCTGTACAAGTTGTGAAGTACACGATTTAAAGGCAACCAATTGTAGGTCAGGGCAGATGAGTATTAAGTTTGGATTTAAGGGAGTAAACAGAATGATTGTCTGAAGCCATTTTTTTATTTTGGTTTTCTCCCCCTTGATGTACTGAAAACATAGCAAACCGTGACTTCAAAACCAAGGTGTGTACCAAACCACAATTTTTGTGTACCGTTATACCCCTACTTTGCAGGTAAAGTGATGGAGTTCCTTGAACTACCCAGAACACCAACACGTTTTTGAACTTTATGAGGATGTCCCTACACAGGGAGCCAGTGTAAGAACACAAAGACAGGGATGGTGTGTGCAGCAACGCAGGTTGAAAACAGTGTGCAATAACAATTGAAACAACAGAGGGACATGGTATCTGAGCTAACAGTTGAAATATATAAGTGCATTTGCCTGAGATATTATCCATGTTTTCTGTCATACAGAGTGTTCAACATGAGAACACCTACCGAAACCCTCAAGCAAAGTACTGTTATGGAGAGAGTCCTCCGGAGATCCTTTCTGTATGAGTGTCAGACATCCCTCTGGAGTAATGACGATACAAGAGGAGCAGTTGTGGTTGAAGGCACTGCATAAGGACACCCAAAGGTGCTAACTAAGGAATCACAACCCTTTACATCTCTGCATCTAAATTGGTGTCTTGGACAATTTTGAATACAGTGGCGCAGAGATGGTGATCACCAGAACACAAGAACAACCTCAAAATGGACATGTATTGTACACAATTGGATTATTTTACACTTCATAAGTGCATAGAATGTTTCATTGATTCATCCGTGATGATCATCAGGTCTACATACTGTAGCAGGGCAGCTTATTCATCAGGATCTGCGTCATTACTTATTCAATGAAAATAGGCTTCAATTTTAACATTGGCATAACACAATAATACCTGATTTCATGTACCATTGGACACTTTGAAAAGGTAAAGAATGTGTTATAACTTCTGTGTGTTGTGCATGCATATAGAATCGATATTTAATAAAAGTGACTGTGAAATCAATTTTCAGAAATTTGTTTCGTGCTTAATATTTGAATGTAGTGACGCTGTACTTGATCCTCTGAGAAATAGTTTAACCCTTTTAATCATTATTCAGTTACTTGAGATGAAAAGGAATTTTAAATGTTCATTATTGGTTCATATATATATATATATATGCCAGATCACAAAGAAGTTGATTATCAGTTCATCTTGATACGTTTGTTAGCATTTATAAGCTTCAGTCTCGGACTGAAAATGTCTCCTGTATGAGTGATGAGACATTTCTCTCAATAAACACTCCATCTAAATGAACTGATTCAGCCTTTTTTGTGATCAACTTAGCTGGATTATTGAGCATGCATAAAAACACATTTATCAAATATTTCAATTTCTCCAACATGACCAAAGGAGGGGCCTTGGTAAGCTCAGTGGTCGAGCATAGTTTGGAAACTGACAAGCCACATGTTGCAGGTTTGAATCCACTGCAGGGCATCAGGAAGAGTATCCGGGTCTAATATGAGGCTATTCCATTACCTTCAAAGTAAAGGCACTGTAGAACAATTAAAGGTATGCGGTCATACAGTGTCATGTGTGCATCCAGTCAAAAACCAATTTTTAGCCATTACAGACCAAAGGGGGAAAAAACAACCATATAGAAGGAAACCATATAACCATATATAAGGAAATAACCAAGTGCTATTGCAAACAAATAGAGCTTTGAAAGGTTTACATTCATGTGTTGATACTCCACATGAATTTCAGAGGGAAGTTCACTTGGACCTCTGCTTTCTTTGAGGGCCATGAAGAGGCGTAATTTAAAAATTAAAACTTAATTGATGACTCACAATGAGCATAAGGAGCACCACATTAATCTTTGCTACAGAGCAATTGTTAACTTGCGCGACTGCGATGGTGGGATTTGACAGCCTGATCGGCCTTAACTGTGCCTGTCCATCTGTCCACCAATTATGCTGCAGCACTCGGTGATTGGAGTCCAAACCAGTAGTTCTCTAAAGAGGAAGTCTTAACCGCTTCTCTCTCTACCTCTGGCAAAGTGGACCCCTCACATGGGAAAGATGGCCAGAGCAATCCAATTAATCATTCTGAAGGTGGAGAAAATAGACTCTTTGTAATTAGGAAAAATATATTAGACGCCCTTCTCATCTTATTCCTTGGCAAGTTGATTAATTGCCGTCATATGGGAACCGCCGGTTGCCACCAAGTTAACCATTTAATTTGATGATTTGATTTAATTGGCAAACTTAACTTAGGGGACAGTCCAGGGTGCTGTGTGAGTAAATCTAATATAGGGCTCCATCTTGCCTCTAACCTATTATAGGACTAAAAATAACACCAAGAGAGAGAAAGGACCACTCATTATATACAGAATAGAATAGCTTTAGTTTATAGAATAATTTTCATGACATAACAAGTTCTTCCTGATAAGTTAAGAGTTCTTCATTCTCTACGAGAACTAATCTGGACCTTTTCAAATGTAACACAGGGGATGCACATGACAGAAATCGCATGTGGTCACATTCACCAAGAGCTGTCATCAGCTACCACCCCGGTCATGAAACCAATATCAGGTTCTCACCTCTCTTTAAGAACAACAGGAAATATCCACTCCCCTCGAAGTATCTGGCAAGAGCTTACCTAATAGGCTTAGGATGTTTGTTGTGACCCATTGGCCTTTGACATTTGAACTGTAACCTCATGCTCTAGCCAGTTCAGGTAGTGTCCTGCGTCCTTCAGCAATCTATGGCTCCATGCCTTCTTCTCCATTGCAGAAAGGGGCATCTTGGGTGACGTGGGATTCTTGGAGCAATGCCTGACAAATATCTCCATACAGGCTTTAAGCCTGTTGACTAATATGATGGTCTCCTTGAGTTTTTCATGAAGATAAAAATCATCAGGGTTCAAGTCGTTCTTTTGGTCCTCAAGGATTTCCTCCAGGGCTTGAGCCATGAAGAGTAAGCTACACTGGACCGCTGAGCTGGGTTTTAAGGTATTTTCTGGGACACGGAGCTTCGGAAAGCCCGGGATCCAAGGAGGGAGATGCTTTCCATTGGCCTCATCCTGAGGAGAAAAGTGAAATGGGTATTCACCGAGAGAATCAGATTTGCCAGAGACGTTTAGGTCTCTGTAATTTAAGAAAAACCCTTTAAAAAAATTAAATTTAACGGTTTATTGCCACACGACACAGGTCGGTGGAAGTCCCACGTGGGTAAATCTGGATTTCTCTGCATTTTAAGCCATCCTACTGTATAGGAGCAGTGAGCTGCCACCATGTGGCGCTCGGTGAGCAGTAAAGCGGTTCAGCCTCTTACTTGAGGACACCTCGACACGCTTTCAGCAGGGCCGGGGATCGAACCTGCAACCTTGAAACTGACAGAAGACCCCCTCAACCCACTGAGCTATGTCCCCCCCTTGACTAAATGGACTTGTTCTGATGTTCTAACGTGGTTCTTGTCTAACGACCTCTCGGAGCCCTTTACAATGAAAGCCTCACATGTACAGAGCTACACAACAGGGTATGAACCAGTTATGTCCGAGTCCCAGACGTGGGGCAATGAGCCCAATGAGCCACCGCGCCTCTCAAGTGTGGTTTTTTATGTTTTAAGCCTCCAACCAGGAGAACATTCTACCATGTGCACACTTTCCCAGCTGTTCCTCAACTTGAGCTGGAACTGAAGATGAACGGAACCATTAATGCAGCACTGACATCAGTTATTAACATAATTCAGAGAAAATATCCGTGTCCAGAGTCAGGCGTGCCGATATCCGATGTCCATTTTTCTTATGAGAAAAACCTATCCAGCTATATGCATCCAGACATGCATTAAGAAATCTGCAGTGGAGTGTCCTGTCCTGCTCCAGATCTCCAAGTATTAGATTGTCTTGAAAGGGTTAATCCATATTAGTATCTCAGAAAATCCTAAAGAATAATAAATAAACACGCATACATGATTATTGTTTGTTGTTGGCTAATTCTAAACCGCAATTCAAAATTAAAACCATCTTTCCCACCATAATCGACAATATATTCACTGTCCTCAACAAGGTGGAATAAGATGCTGGTGTGACCACGTTACAAAACCTTCTCCAAGTTCCTCACGACTCTCCTGCAGCTACTCTCCTACACAAATAGGATTTTTCCTTGAAAGTCTCATCAGCTGTTCATGAAGGGACTCGGCCATTTCCTCATGTACCAAATATGGACCCGTTCGGAGCCTTTTGGAACCGCAAGTCCCTCACAGCCATACTCGTCGATGTCAAAATGATGCTAAAATATACTTTTATCCCATCTGACCAAGAACTGGACCTGAACTCGGACTCTTTTGGAAAAGAGCTCAGTAAAGAGTGTGATGAAGGCTTGGACATATGGACATGAGGTATACAACAATAAGATAGAGTGGAAGAGAGCCAAAGGATCAGGCTACTTACAAAGAGGGTCAAGCTCTGTTTGACAAGGGCCTTAGTGAGGCCTACCAAGGGCTTTAGCTTGCAGCGTGCACCTGGAAACGCATCCGAGCTCTGCATCAGGACCATCACCCAGACGAGAATCCCATTTTTCAATCCTATGGACAAAAAGAGGTTATGACGTGTTACTAGTTATTGTGCTCGTCGGTTACACAATACTTATCACAGGGAAAAAAAGCCAGAGGTCTACATCTGAAATGTGTGCAGTTATTTCCTACTATCAATAAAAGAGTCCGTGTTACTTATACGAGAGCTGACGGCCTTACGATGAACACACAGGGAAAAAAAAAGATCGACTGTACAGTTGACCTATTTTACAATATTAAACATTGGACGTAGTAGTCTTGTATTACATACCTGCTACATACACCTATTACACATTATGCCGAACTCCTGCAAAAGAGAACCTTTGCTGCCCAAGAGAGTTAAAACTAGAGGAGCAATGAATGAAAAACAGTTATGGAGAGCTTACTGCACCTGCATTGCACTGCATTGTGAAAATCAGCTGCACCCCAGTCCCTTGGTGCCAAACGTTAAATCTATAACAAAATATTTAACAGTCCAAAGCAGAAAGAGGTTATTTGAACCACCCCGTGAGGAGGTGTGGGGAAGATGTGGAAGTGACGAACTTACCTCATTGCTGACGAGCTCTTTTCTCTATCAGACGACTCATCAAGACGTCACATTTTCACCTTCACGCGTTTCTTCTTCTTCTCATTCGATTCCAGAAGAGACACCAACTATGACCGAATTCCAATGACGTCACCTTGGTATAACTTCTGTGGAAAGCGCCGAGTTCGTGAACTCCGTGGGACTTCTTGAGACTGAAAAATGCACACGTGTGACGCAGGGTCAAATGACCCTAAAAACGCTCTCAGAGTTCATGCTGAGAAACATTGGCTTTTACATGTCATGTGTAACTGTGCATAGGCAGAAAGTTAAAAAAAGAAAAAGAAGATAAAGTGTAGCCTTGAATTAGGAGGTCTTCATCGGCCTCCGTGTCTCATCCAGGGGAGAATGTGTGCCCCGATAGCGGTTTGTCAGGAGGACCACCAAAGCTGACTAGAGGCTGAGTACAGCTAAGTTTGTCAGACAAGAGCCTGTTTGACTCGCCTGCTTCCCTCGGCTCTCTGATGAACGTCAGCTGGTGGTTTAATGATGACAATATGAAGGTTAACTGATACGTTTTCATGGGATCCTCGAGCACAAAGGAACAACTCCCTGAGCCTAAACATCTGATGCTAGCTAGATTCCACCATCTCATGTCACCTGTCGGTGTGAGAGGAGTCAGGAATCAGCTTTGTCTGTTTGACAATGTGGTTTCTTCACTATCCTCAGAAAGAGCTGCCGTCCTTATGAGCTAATAACAATAATAATAATTATTATTATAACAAAATTAATAGTAATAATAATAATAATAATTATAATAAAAATAATAATAATAACAAAAGAAATAATAATAACAAAAATTATAATCGTAATAATAGTAATTATAACAAAATTAATAGTAATAATAATAATAATAATAAAAGTAATATTAATAGTAATAATAATAGCAATAATAATAATAATAATAGTAATAATAATAGTAATAATAATCTCCCTTATCAGTGCAATAAGGAGAACTTTGAAATTCTCTGTATCTGACTCATCCTACTGTATAGGAAC
>OMLC01057062.1:0-12511 GCA_900302585.1 Regalecus glesne
AGACAGACAGACAGACAGACAGACAGACAGACAGACAGACAGATAGATAGACAGATAGACAGACAGAAATACAGCCAGACAGACAGATAGACAGACAGACAGCCAGACAGACAGACAGACAGACAGACAGACAGACAGATAGATAGACAGATAGACAGACAGAAATACTGACAGACAGACAGACAGACAGACAGACAGACAGACAGACAGACAGACAGACAGACAGACAGACAGACAGACAGACAGACAGACAGACAGACAGACAGACAGACAGACAGACAGACAGACAGACAGATAGATAGATAGACAGATAGACAGCTTTTCATGGACCTGAGTTTCTGTCTGTTCTTTATCCTCGTTCAGATCCAGTGTGACACACTGCAGGTTTGTTGTCCATCCCTCTCATCCCTCTCCTCCTCCTGGGCACTGCTGCTGCTCCTACAGCAGGATGGGTGGGATGCAGAGGGCATATTTCCCTGTACGCATCTTCAATGACACATGAGTAAAGCTCTTTCTTCTTCTCCTCCTGCCATGTGCTGTAGATTGGCTGACTATTTTCAGACGCCCTTCTGGAGTCTCTGCATGTGAAACACTGTGACAGACGGGGTGTCCATGACGACCACATCCTCCTTCTGTCAGCTGCTGGCCTCAGGAGCTGCTCCACGGTCTTTCTCACCTGCTCTCATTTATGCACTGTGTGGTGTCACTTAAGGGGCAGCATGGCTCAGTGGGTCGAGTGGTCATCTGGTGATCGGAAGGTTGCAGGTTCGATCCCCACACCTGCAGAGAAGCGTGTTGAGGTGTCCTTGGGCAAGAAACTGTTCCCCTAACTGCTCTGCCCTGTGATGGGCTGGCCACCCTTCAAGGGTTTACCTCCGCCATCCGCCCAATGAGGACTGAGATAGGCTCCAGTTCCCCTGTGACAGGGTTTCAGATGGATGGGGGGGATGGGGTGGATGTCCTCCCTTGTCAGTTTTAAGGACATCTAGGAAATGAGCTTGAGATTTGAATCAGTGTCTCTGTCTCCAGTAAAGGCACAACGGCAGTGAGACATGTGAGAAGGAGACAGAGAACCCGATGGGTCCAGTTGGCGGTGGCAGCATCTGCTGGCTAGCGGAGGGCAGGACTCAGGCTGCTGGTCCCATGGTGCAGGCCAGATTAGCATGGTCTTATTCAGCATGAACTGGTTTTTACAAACTGAGACGCAGAGCTCACAGGGACTTAGCAAGGCTTAAGTCTGCTGTGGCCGGACTGGATGGCGGTCTCTGTGGGAAGTGGAAACAGCAGGACGGCGTCTGAGCCGGCTGCCTCAGGAAGACATGTGACACAGTGAAAAGCGAGAGGAGAGGGAGCCAAGAGAAAACCAAACAAGAGCAGAGATGTCCATGGTCAGACAGACCGGAGCCCTTGCTGGAGGTGTACGGAAACATTCCCGCTTCAGACTCTCAGTCAACGCTCCCACATGGGCCGAGTCACGACGGGATCAGCCGTGAAACAGGCGTCCATGTGTGCAGGGAGTCCACAGTGTTCTGCTGAGCAGAGGAGAGGTGCTGCCCAACACCAAAGACAGAGTTTAGGACGGAGCCCAAATATTCTCTCAACAGTCCAGCCAGTGTTCAGCAGCATCCTGGAGAAAAGGTCTAAAAACATGGAGGAGGACTGCTCACAGTCAGGACAGAACGCTGTCGACACACCCTGTGGCCTGAACCTGACGGAGCCCTCTCTGACCTGCAGGGCTCAGCAGAACCACGTCGAGAAGCTGTTCACATCACTGCAGCTCACGGTTGCATGTATGTATGTACAAGTATGCAACTATGTGTTTGAACACACATGAATACACACACATACACACACACACACACACACACACACACACACACACACACACACACACACACACGTGTGTGTGTGTGTGTGTGTAAATATGCGGTGTAAGAATGAGAACAGATTCCTGTTCCCCAGCTCTGACATGCACATCACACCTCGCCCACACTGAGACACATGCACGCCCTCGTCTCCATGGTCAGCCGGCCAGTGGGCTCCATGCATGTGCCTTGTGTGTGGAATATGTGGTGTGACCCGAGTATCTTCTGGGCTCTGCGTCTTTTTCTATGTGCTTTTCATTTGTTCTCATGGAAACAAATCATTGAATCACATTCAACGTACCGAATGCTCGGTGCACATGGAGCTTGATTGGCTGATTGATTAGCTAGTTGATTGATCCTGATAGATTGCCTGCCATAACCCTTCTTCTCTATGCTGAGATGAAGACCTCATGTTGCTGTGAGATACAGAACCGTCTAAATCCTGAGGGTTCTCTCAGTGGAAAAACAACAACAAACCATCTCTTGTCCAGTTTTATGAACATAACAGTGCTCTGGGGGACGGCAATGCTGAGGCTGGGAAAAGTTGTTGAGATGGTTCCCGCTGAATGGGTTATTCCTGCTAATCTGTTGCTGGAGGCAAATCAAACTGAAGCCAAGGCCGCTGGGACCTTCATTAATCCAACACCTTGATAAACCACCAGCAACCTTTTTCACAAACAATGAACATTTGCAGCCCACGGAACACATTTTTATCACATATGAAGCAGCACAGCTGATCGTATAAGCCTTCACATCACTGGGCCATCGCTCTCCAGCTTGCCTTGATGGTCACATTATTCTCCCCTCCGTCGGAGTCCTCTGGTCGAGGCCTGCCACCTTTGTGATGCTGGGTGATGTATTGTGGGACTGGCGGCCATGCCCTGATAAGGTTCTAGAGTCCAGGTTTCAAAACAGTGTGTCAAACAAGCTGCAGCTGACCTCTGGTGAACCCTGCAACAACAATGGAGGCCAGATAAGCTGCACAGAGGGCCAAAGCCAAAGTTCATCAGCACTGACAAAGACGAGCATCTGTGAACTGCCTGCTTGTCTGCACACTCGTGTTTATGTGTACATGCATACAACATGGACATGTATGTACATGTACATGAAAACACGTGGACATGTATGTACATGTACATGAAAACACATGGACATGTATGTACATGTACATGAAAACACATGGACATGTATGTACATGTACATGAAAACACATGGACATGTATGTACATGTACATACATACAACATGGACATGTATGTACATGTACATACATACAACATGGACATGTATGTACATGTACATGCATACAACATGGACATGTATGTACATGTGTTTTCATGCATGTAACAAGAACATGTGTGAGGTCATGTTGTATGTATGCATGTACACACATGTACATGTTGTGTGTGTGTGTGTGTGTGTGTGTGTGTGTGTGTGTGTGTGTGTGTGTGTGTGTGTGTGTGTGTGTGTAAATAAGTTTATGGGTTTAATCTTATAGCACTTTTGAAAAAACCAAGTTACAAATTGCTTTACTTAATATCCTAAAAAATAAGAACAAATAGTCAGCATCAATAAAATAGAAGTTAAACATGACAGAAAGAAACAGGCCAAGTTAAAACCAGCCACAATAGGTCTTCACAAAGGCTTGTTCAAGAAGATGGGGTTTTAGATGCTGCTTAAAACAGTCCAAAGATTCAGCAAATCTAATGGTTTGGGGAAGATTATTCCAGAGATTTGGGGCTAAAACTGGGAAGGCCTGGTCACCTTTTGTTTTGCAGTTGGACTGGGGGATGAAGAAAAGACAGATGTTTGAGGATCGAAGTGGTCAG
This sequence comes from Regalecus glesne, assembly GCA_900302585.1. Classification (NCBI taxonomy): domain Eukaryota; kingdom Metazoa; phylum Chordata; class Actinopteri; order Lampriformes; family Regalecidae; genus Regalecus; species Regalecus glesne. Next base: position 3,694 of record OMLC01057062.1, read on the forward strand.
GAAGTCGATTGAGGAGATCAGAAATAATAACTGGGGGCAAGATCGTGCAGTGCTTTAAAAGTAATCAACACGATCTTGTAGGTTATTTTGAATGTCACAGGAAGCCAATGGACAGATGAGAGCACAGGGGCAATGTGGGACCTACGGCTGGTTCTGGTGAGTAAGATAGCAGCTGCTTGATTAAGGCAAGAGCGGAGGGAGTTACAGTAATCTAGATAGAAGAAGTTGAATGTGAATTAACATTCACAAAATATATATATCTATCAAAATATCTGCATGTGTGTGGGTTTACCTGATAATCTCCGCGGGGTAACAGCTGTTGATGGAGGTGATGTACTCCTGCAGGGCAGAGCCCGGCTCAGCCTTGATTTCCTGCACCTTCTTCAGCCCCCCGCTGACAACAAACAGACGGCGTCCCTTACTGTCATTAGGCAGCACCTAAAGGTAGGAAGAGAAAAGCTCTGCAAAAGTCTGTGAACCGGTGTGGTAAACTGAGAGTGTTCAAAAAAAGGGAATTTATTTTAACATGCTCAAGTCGATCGGCACAGAAAGAGAATGCACTAGCATGATGAGGCTACTTCGTATAATATGAAATGGATATTCATAATGTCTTGTCTATTTTACATTTATTACTGCTGTTATCTAGCATAAGGACCAGAAAGTGCCATCTTCTCCATTGCGAAGACTACTTCCACACTTGTATTAAAATTGTTCAAGCCAACCCTTCCATGCCACGGAACCAGATGAGTACCCAGCAGAGAGAAAGTGATTCGTATAAAGAATAAAATTACAAATTCCTCTATTGTGACTTTCAAATCATGCTTAAGTGACCTTAGCCAGTAGATTACATATCTTTATAAGTATTAATACAGCTATGTGGAAGGCAAGAGGACTCAGTTGTGGCTTTTTTTTACCAACCTGACATTAATCTGTGTGTGTGTGTGTATATTTCTGCAAGATGTGACACTGGGCTTAGTGTGTGTATGTATGCAAACAAGAAATAATCAAACTAAATAGATAAAGAAGAAAGGGTAAAATGGCAAGTCTTGACAAGTTATCATTTTGATATTGAGGCGGTTAAACTACTGCTAAACGTACTGGAAAATGTCAATGTGCGTCTGTGTTGAGATGATTGTGGGCAATAAATCACACATGGTTTTGTTGAAGCATGTTTCTGTGTGTTCTCCCAATGGCCTGCTGGAACCTTGTCACCTTATTAGGCTGTTTTTTAAAGTGAAAGTGACAAGTTTGACTAGCCCATCCTTTCATGAATGGCAAACGTGACTAAGGAGACCATTAACATGTATGAGGTTCACGGCTTGTTAGTCACACATTCACATACCTTGCTGAACTGGCAGACCACATGTTTGAGGATATTACTCGGGGCATCGTAGAGCAGAGGCTCAAGGGCCGGAAGGAAAGTGCATTTTTGGACAATGCTCTTCAGGGCCTTTTTACACTGCGATAAAAAGAATACAGAGAGATTTTTCTGACTATCAAACTAATTCACTGGAATATGTTCTTGAATAGGATTATAGAATATAATATATGCTATAGTTTGGACAACCTCCACAGCTTTAATTTGGATCTATGCATCTCTGAACTAAGTTAGGTCAATGGAAAAAAGCAATGGAGATTTATTTATTTTTTATCATTATTTTTGGTATAGCCTTAGGTATAGTAGATAAATTGTTCAAAAAATTGCCACAGCTTTTAATCAGCCCAATATCCGATACATCCTGACTGTAGCATTTACTTTGAGCTGCAGGTCCTCGGAGCTCTTGGCATCCATGTATAGCTCCAGCAGCTTGGGCAGCAGGTTGGCGTTGGCCACAGCCCTGGCATGCTCTGGGGTGTGGCGCCCTATCTGTCCAATGGCCCAAGCTGTGGCGGACTTGAGGTGATCCTCCTGTTCTTCGACCAGACACAGGGCCAATTGGGGTACCCCCTAAAGGGTGGGAGGGCACACAGCAGGATCATTTTTTTCTTTGGTTTTTTTTTTTAAGATTCTCTTATAATTGTTAAAACAGATAGTGTAAGATAAGCCAGACAGGAAGGATGGAATATTCTACCAGATGAAGCTACCTCAAAACCTAAAGCTCTAGTGGATTACTTTTTTACTTTAGCTCATCGTTATGAGGTGAATACTGACTGCACAGTATGATAACTATAGAATAACACCATGTGTTTAGATTGGATCTCAATAGGCCTCGTTTTCACTATACAATTCTGTCTGCCACCAGGTACAATATTGCAGAAAAATAAAGGCTCAATTTACAGCACGAAATAAGTGTCAACCATTGTGCACCCAAAATAGGAAGAGGATAGTACTTTTCTTTTCCCCTGTAGCGATCAGTAAATCTCCCCAATAGTGGAAATGGTGAATGGTGGAACAACCACAGTGACAGTGGAAACTCTGCCCAGCAAGAGAAAAAGAACCCCATTGATGGAGGAGACAAAGAAGGCGAAGAGGGAGAGAGAAACAGGTAAAACACGAGTGAGCCTCGCACGGGCAGTGGCTAAATAAAGTGAGATCTGGTGTTGTATTGAACTCTGTTTCCACACTGAGATCTGTTTCCTCCCTTGCCAGACGAAAGCGTTCACATGGTTCTCATGCGTCGAATCAAACTCTGGCCCTGGTTGGGGAGGGGCAGATCTCGATGGAGAAACAGAGTTGGATACAGCCCCAGAGACTTGAGAGGATTACAAACTGACATTCAGTTGGGATTCCTTCTACTGGACCAGTAAGTAGCACAACCTGCCCACTTATTAATACCTCTGAATGTTTAACTCTTTATCACAGCACTGAGATCAGGATTTCCAGTTCAAATTGGGATTCTTATGGTTGTTGCTCACTTTGGACAGTATCCACGTTGATAATAAACACAAAGAGATCCATTTGTCTTTGCAACAGCAGCTCAAACAATAAAAAAACACTTGGAAACGCTGGGGAAGGGAATAAAAAGTTGCCTACGGCTGCTTTAAAAAAGATTTGTATTAATATGGGATTCTATTGGGTTATTGCACCATCGGGATAGTCAGGATGAGAAAAAGACACGAAGAAGGAAAATGAGAAGGGCCTTTGTACCTTGGAGACAATGACGGCCATGGCAAGGTTCTCAGTGTGAGCTGCCACATGTCCTAGCATTATGATGCCCGGCAGCCGTACATTACCACGGCAATCACACACGTAGTCGACGACTGCTGCTATACCGCCAGAGTTCACAATCAACTGGGACAGCTGTGCACCAACGCATAAACACACACACACACACACACACACACACACACACACACACACATTAATCATTGCCTGTGATTGTGTGTGCTTGTTTGTGAGAATGTGCATGTATGTAAATTTAAATACATGTGTGCATCAGGATGCAAAAGAGTGATAAGGGCTACCTCAGGTGTGTGTTTAACCACCTCCTTCATCAAGGTGGCGACGTTTTTCTTAACACACTCATCAGGGTGCTGCAGGCAGGCCAGCACTGCTGGGAAGATCTCGGCCTCCACCACCATCTCTGCCAGGTTGACAGAATGCTTACTGATCTGACTCAAGGCCGACAATACATGCCTCTGGATGGGGGACAAGAACAGAAGTAGGAGGAGGCTGAGAGAGAGGGAAAATTAGATTACCCACTGGGTTCCTACTATATTGACTCATCAAATGCAATAAATTGATGAAGTCATTGTTAGAGTCAAAGGCCAACATTCAAATGCATCTTTGTTCCTAGGTTAGATTGTTCTTTCTTTTTTTTTCTTTTGTTCAAACAGATGGTTTGAATCTACTGGTCTGACTAGCTACAACTATGACTAAGAATTAGGCTACTTTTCATTTATTTCCTAGGCCTAGAAAAGCTCTGCTTTAATTTTCTATGTGTGTTCCAGGTTTCCAAAGAAACCATTCTTCAGTGTTGAAGTCCATGGTACGCAATAAATAATGCTTACTGATTGCTCAATTTGAATAAGAAATGAAAAAAAAAACTTGTAGAATTTTGAATACATTGAATGTGGACAGAAAATGTTGCACTACATATCAACAAAGTATTTTTAATTCCCACTTTTTTTTTGTTTTTCCTTTTCCACCCACAACCAAATACTCTTCAAACAGGGATTTATTTATTTATTTGTTTGTTTTCAAATCATAAAAGAAGAAAATACATTATAATGACATATATGAATAATTAAACAAAGGCAAAGAGACAATTTGCGATAGAAGCAACACCTTAAGTAGGACTAAAGGATATTTTGTTTAAACATTTCAATGTTTCTGCTGTGATTTATGTGGAAGAAGCAGCAACTAAACAAATCTGTCTGTAAAAACCTTTATGCAGATCATCCACCAGTCCATCCGTCTATTGTCAACTGCTTATCCGAAGTCGGGACGCGGGGCTATGCTGAAGCCTATCTCGGCACTCATTGGCGCAAAGACAGGGAACACCCTGGATAGGTCGCCATTCCATCTCAGGGCAGGCGTGGGGGTTTAAGGCCGGATGTGCTTCCTGACACCCTGCGGTGGGTTTGAATCTGCAGCCTTTGGCTCATTAGCCCCTGAAGCACACGCTCTCACTCTACCCCTGAGCTACTGTGGCCGTTTTCTGTTAATTTAAGTGAAAAAGCAACAACTAAACAAATCTGTTAAATCCTATACACAGATCTTATGTGGGGATAATTGGTAGCTGATTATTGTTGACATTCATGGAATAATAACACTAGTGAGGAAAGATTCAAACATAAGCAATGGAAAAAAAACTTCAGTAAAATAGATCCCATTAAGTCTGCACGGATATTCCAAATAAAATTTTAATTATAGGATTTTTTGGCTAAGATTTTAAGATTTTTTAAAAGTTATTCAGAGAGACATATACAGATCCATATGGTCTCAAGATTCAAATTACTGCAATAAGTTTGTGATTCGGTCAGTCGGTATGGTGTCAAGCAAATTATAGCTTTCACCATTGCCCCTATTAATTTTAAATAAACTTTCAGTTTAATCTGAAATACAGGAAATAGCACCAACAAAATGGCAGCAGGCAATTGCCACAGTTCAAAGCAAGGTGTATCAAAATAAAATAATCATCGTGTTTCCTTACGACTGGTCCTTTACCTTGAGTTTGGAATCAGGGTTCAGGATCATCAGCGCCAGGTGTGCAATGGCTCCAGTATCTACCACGGTGTGTGCCAGTTCTGGGCTTTGTTTGCAGATGTCACTGAGGGTAGAGGCAGCGATGCGTTTGAGGGAAACCTCTGGCTCCTGGAGACACAGCACCAACAAGGGAACTGCACCCGCATCCACAGCCACCTGAGACAGCTCTACAGAGTGATTGATGAGGAGTCAGGGAAACGTGAAAATATACACAGTGAGATGTTGAATGATCTAGGTGTGTGTGTGTGTAAGTGTGATGATGGAGGGCTTTGTATTCTTTACATGTTCGAGAGGGAAAACTGCATCCCATTCAAGTGGGATGCTGCCTTTGGTCAAAAGACATCCCGATAGAAAGAAACTGAGAAAGGCTAAAACTTTCAGCTTTGTTAATCTATCCGGCTTACGTGCATCATGTCGTGCGATGTAGCCCAGCGCCCAGGCAGCTCCTTCCTTTACCCCAGGGTCAAATTCCTCCAAGGAGAGAACCAGAGCATCAACCCCACCACATGCCACCACTGCTTGGGCCAACTCTGAGGAGTGCTTGGCCACTGCCCGCATCACAAATACTGCAGCCTTCTTATAGAACCTCTGTAGACACACACACACACACACACACATCAGAAAGCTTGGATTACAATTTCTCATCTTTGCACCATCACTGACAACTGTTGATCTTTCCGTCTGAAAATATTTCATAATCTGACGGGCAGGGCAAAGCACTGAGAAAACTATGTAGATGGAAAAAAATACAGTGACAGAAAACTGTTTAAGTAGCCTCACTTCCCATAACCAACTCTGATGGTTCATAACAAAGACAGAGACTATGGGGATGGGAAGGAGACATGCATGGGGAAAGATGCATGGAAAAAAAAGACAGGCTGAGAGTGTTCTGATGGTAAAGGGCTCTTGGGGGTCTGAAGTAGCCTCCAGGCAGAATGCTGAATTGACCCAACACACACCCTCCCTTTCAGCTGCATGACCCTGGGGGCCCTGCAGGGTAACAGCTTCTCCTTTCATTCTCTCTCTCTCCCTCTCTCTCTCTCTCTCTCACACACACACACACACACACATAAATGTACACCAAACAAGTAACGCAACAGAAAGTAATGTGACTTCAAGGCAAACTGCTACAGCTATCTAAATCGAACAAAACGCTGCACCATCTTGGATGTGGAGACACTGACATTATTTGAGGCCATGGAGTGGACCAGTTGGGGCAAGATGTCCCCCTTCACCACAGCCTCGGCCAGGTCTTCACTGTGGTTGGCCAGGCGGCCGAGGGCCAGAGCTGCTGTGTACTGAATGCTGGTTACCACATCCAACAGCAGGGGCTGTAGCAGGGCGACCACACCTGGATGGAGAAGGCAGGAGCGGAGAACAGAGAGGATGGAGATGGGACAGGTGGTGATGGAGAGTAATACAGAGGGACAAAGAACGTTTCCTTATGTTGGAAAGAGAGCAAACATGTACTTACTAACAGCGGAAGTATGCCAAGTAAAATGACCAAAATTAGCTAAGCTAATTGGCCGTCTATGAACTATAGTTACCTGCATTTTGTAGGGTTTCTATGTTCTGTGGTCTCATAGCAAGTTCTGCCACAGTCTGTACGAACTGTATTCTTGATTTCTGATACTGCTCAAACGCTGTGAATCAGACATAACAATGTTAAATTGTCGAGTCGAGTCTCACTCCAAGTCAAAACAGTTGGTACACCAGCTCCTGGCTGAGCGACTATCGTCACACCTTACCTTGTAAAATGTGTTGCTGGCTCATCCTCAATCATCAGTCGACGAGAAAAAAAACTATTTTGAAACTAAATCAAGTTATTTTTACTGAATGTGGCTGATTTAGTGAAGAAAAAGTATGCTGGGAAGGTCGCACCGGAGCCTCCGTTTTCCGCAGCAGCGACTTTGGGTTAGCCTGTTAACGTTGCCCTGGCAACAAACCCGGAAGCGTTTAGACGCTCTTCAACTCACGTGTATGTGAAGCCTAGCGGCGGCGGCTTGTCTGTGTCAGCTCACACACACCCACAGACACATGGGGCGGAAAACACGAATGTCCAAATCACAAACCCTGTCCACATAGCCGGTCAGTAGTCCAGCGATTGAATACGTTGAATAACACGTACGGACAGTTAGATGCCCACCATGGCGTGCATGATGACTGTGGCCGCAGTTTGACACCGCCGATGAAATAAAAAACGACCTCAGACAAACTCCAAAGTGAGAAATGCACGTTGGTAAATGAATGATTAGTTAAATAGATATCAACGTCAGGCAGTGGATTTGTCTATCGCTCTGACCAATCATTATCACATTAAGTGACAATGTTTATCTATCTATCTATCTATCTATTTATCTATTTATTTATCTATCTAACTATCTATGTATGTATGATGGTGACGCTACAGGAAAACATCCATTGATAAATCTGTGTCGACCTTGTTGTTTGGGCAGGAGGTAGGCTACCTTAAAATTGTTTCACACGCGAAACGAACACATGGACAAGTTCGGTTCATTTTTTAACCGGCAGCCACATTGGTGAATAATTTTGGATGATGAAAAAAAATTACAAGTGGTGAAAAAAAAATCTTGAATTTAAAACGACTCCCCGTGAAGAATTTCGTTAAATTGATCAGTCAGAATATGAACGAAAGAACTTTTTTACCTTCTCCTTTTGTGGCATCAGGCTACAGTAAGCCTTCGTTTACAGTTGTCCCTCATGCTTATTCAAACAACGCAGGAATACGTTTCAGTTCCATTTATATAGGCTGCCATGCTTTAGCAGGACACCCCTGCCCTGTAAAACTTCAGACAAAATATACGTCTTTTTTTAATTCAGTCGCTTCAGCTATAGATAGTTTCCAGTCTAATTTTATTTGCTCATTTATTTATTTATTTTATTTGATCGTGTATGAGTGAAATAATGAACATGAGACTTGGTGCACGTATCATAGTTCTAATGTTCTGCACAGCATTTTGAGTGTTAACCAGAACTTATCTTGACCCCGATCCACTATGTATTCTAATGTCGTTATAACATTATATCACCAACGAGCCAAGGTCATCCCTACAATGCACCCTCATATTGATACATACGTAGATAAATTGTAGCTATAGGCCATCGAGAAGAAAATAGCCACATGTCATATTTCGATGAAAAATAAATGAATGAGAGCGCCGATATGATAGCACGGTATATTATATTTGTGACACATTAAGATCTTACGCATGCTAAATGAAATGTGGGCCTTTGTGTGCTGGGATTCAGGTTTTAGCCACTTTGCCGCTTGCAGGTCAATTTATTCTACACTCATCTGACCCATCGCAGGCCTGAATGAACTGATTTATAGGAATCCGCAGATTTGGTCAAGTGCGTTATTCGTTGCGGACAGTGCACGTGCAGTCTCCGGAGCGCTGCCACGGTAACGAGAAGACAAGTGACACTCTTTATAGGGGGCAGAGCGGGCTTCAGACAGCCCCCCCCTACCATAAAAACCAATCCCAAATCATAACTTGCGTCCTTATAAGTGTAAAATGTTTTTATTTAGATGTTTTTATACTGTGCAACAGTAACAATACATAGTTGTCCATACAATTGAGCGATACAAATACGTAAAACACAGGAGACATCAAAACATCTGTCGTTAAGCATGAAATGGATTTGAGG
>OMLC01057063.1:0-11353 GCA_900302585.1 Regalecus glesne
CTCCTCAACAATGTGGTATCCATTATGTCAACACAACAGCTGCTAAGCCCTAGTCATCATCTCAGCATTGAAAAGACATGCAACACAAACAATGGAGTGTCTGTGTGTTAATCCCAGTAGTATATTAAGTTATTCCAGGGGCATGCTATCCATACAAGCTGGCCAACATAAACTAAACACCTCTACATTATAGATAACCAAGAATGGCAAAGTTCTACCATGAGAGGCGTTGAAATTCCCTCATGTATCTAGATCCATACCCTCATTACTCACACAGGCAAACTGTACTAGCAAAAGAAGGAGGTAGTGCATGGAAGGATGCATCACTCAGGAGGTAGGGTGGTCATCAAGTAATGAAAATTGAAAAATGAAATATAAACACCATGTCAAAGGGTCCTTGAGCAAGACAGTGAACACTTAACTGCTCAAGAGCTATGATGGAATGGTGACCTGTCCAGGGTGTTTCCCTGACTTTTGCCCAATGAGTTCTGGGATAGACTCCAGCATGACTCGAAGACCCAACTTTGGATAAGTGCTTGAAGATGGATGGATGGATGGATGGATGGATGGATGGACGGGCTCCATGTAAGAATTTTAACTGACAAAGCTGATTTACATCACTTGAGTATCCATGCCGACAGAGAGATGTCATCCCAGGATGTATGGGTGGATTTTGTGCATTCAAGCAATAAAACCACACCAGCCAAGCTCACTTTGACTTACAGTGAACTGGAGGAAGACAGGGACAGAGCAACAGGAGGAGGATACCTGGCCTGCTAATTACCAAGGGTAAAGAAAACAAGCAATCATGCTTAGTTCATGAGCCAAGTATGGTGGGCTTCTGGTAAGCCCCCCTTAGGTCTACTAGCATAAGATCCCCCTCTCCTAAAGCCCACCTCCCTTCAGGCAACAAGCTTAACACACTGGAACATAAAGAAGCTGAGAAAGCCGCTATACAGCTAATTGAACCCGGGAACAAGGATAGAGGTTTTATAGAAATGCATGGTTAGATCCAGTAAAATCCCTCACAGCATACATGCATAGGATGCAGCCAAGGTCTCCAACTACATGAATCAACCCCAACCCACCATTTATCACTAGAAAACACACTGCGTCCATGTGCATCCCTCCCCAACATTGTCCATCAGATCTGCATGCATGCATTTAACCCCTACCATAAATCAGGGTTCGTTTTCATGGACTACAGATGTTTGAAGGCCTTTACATTATGCATACAACATGTCCATCTTTATCTACTCTTATATGAAGCACATGGTATATTTATGCATAGTACAAAAGAAAGTTTGACTAATTGATGGAAGGAAGCTCCTGTTACAGCTCAGAGGTAAAGGTGAAACCCAAAGCTACAGCTTAGCACAAAGTGTTGTGGTTAGTGATGGGTGTGGAGGCTTGGCCCAAATAGAGGCAGTCAGGCTCTGGAGGACAGGCTAATTGAAAGAGCATGTTGAGGGACGAGCCCTTCTGAACAAACACATACCCTCCACCTTACACACACTCGCACACATACACCACTAATCCTGACCCATCATCCTGTTGCCGTGACGACAGAGTAAAGTTTGGAGTCTACACAGAGTCTGTTGTTGATTCACCACATCATGGCTGCACATGATGTCATTGACAAATAGTTACTGCTGACCAACATAAAATGACCGATGCAAAATATGCCAAAACGGAGAAAAGTTCAACCAGAAGGCAGCTGAAGCACGAATGACGGCAGTTTGTGTAGATGTGTGCATCTCTAAAGAGCAGCTAACATCGACACTTCCAACAGTACCCATTTGGTAATGTCAGGGGTATGGCATGCTTTCTTTCTGCAGGCCATCTCTCCGAGGAACACTTAAAACAGTCGTATGGTGCCAGAGACAGTCCCCCTATAATAAACCTGCAGCACTGAACATCCACGAATACTAATTATTATACATAAATACATGTACACACATACATAATTATTATATATGCTTAAGTTAAATTTTTTTACATATTCTGGTCAAAAATAAAGCTTAAGCACACTATATAAACTACATATAGTGTCCATGTATATCCAGTCAAATCCTCCTACTTTATGCATGTAGAGTAACCTTTTGACATGTTTATTCCAGCATCTTTGCACCTTGTCCCCATTAAAAAGTCATTGTTGATATATTTTTTTATAATATCCACACACGCGCACACGTCTGTGTGTGTATATTCGGTGTTAGTATATGGAGAGCAAATGAGGATCCAGTCAAATTCCCTCTATGTGTAGGCCTGCACGTACTTGGCCACACAAACCAACTCTCATTCTGATGAACACCAACTCTTGGCTGCATGGTATATCTTTTCAATTGAGTCAGTTAGAGTCCATTTCCTAGGCTTGTCTCCAACAAATAAAAGTGGAGCTGCATCCATTGAAAACATTTGTTTTACAAGGTGAAGATGTAGACTCAACAGACGTACTTACAAGATGCCCATAGAGAAGTATTCAGAGATGTTCACCTTTCTTCCCCCAGCAACCAGTCTTCCGAGTACACCGCTTGGTCCTGCAAACAAGACATCCATCATTCACTTAGGGACAGTGAGAGTCTGACCAGACCCTGCATAATAAAAAGTACCAGAGTGTTCCTCTCCCCACCACCACAGTAGAAATGAAGACATGCTAAGTGCCCATTAAGACAGTACTGAGATGCCAAACTTCAACCCAGTCCAGTCTCATCTCTACATTAAAAAAAATCATATTATAAACTAGAGGCTCGGGTATATTTTTGAATAAATGTATCTAAATGTGGTTTTCAAATCATTACAACCACATTTCTTGACTATTGTTGCATCATGAACCATTTTAAAAGCTTTTACTGATGCTACCACTACTCTTAGCTGCTCCCATCACGGGTCACCACAGTTCATCTCCATCTCCATCTCTTCCTGTCCTCTGCATCTTCCCCTGTCACACCAGCCACCTGCATGTCCTCCCTCACCACATCATAAACCTCCTCTTTGGTCTTCCTCTTCTCCTTTTGCCTGGCAGCTCCATATTCAGCATCCTTCTCCCAGTATACCAGCATCTCTCCTCCACACGTCCAGACCATCTTCATCTAACCTCTCTTGCTTTGTCTCTAAACCATTCAACCTGAGCTGTTCCTCTTGTATACTTTTTAAATGCTTTTATCACAAAGATTAATTATGTATTAAAAATGACAATCTCAGAAAAGACCCCAACACCTCATATCTCCATGCGGGGTCTACCGAAAGCTTAGCATTTGCTCTCTTGTGTTCTTGCCCTTGGTAACCAACATCTGGCTAATGTGCAAAGTGATGTTGGTTAATGACATATCAAGTCGGCAAATACATAAAGTTATTCATCTTGACACTGAACATTTTTCGGATCTGGATCTGGTTAAATAAAATGTAAACGTTGGAAGGCTGACAACATTTAGCCGTCCCTCAAGCCATCAGCAACAAGCAGTACTTAAACTCCAGATGTGCACCACATTGCAGTTTATAGACACCACAGCATCATTGTCTCTGTAACCCTAGGCTAGCCATGGGCTAATTAAGGAACTGTCTTCTTGTTTTACTTAACAGGACAACAAGTCTGCAGTCATGCCTACTGTATGCCAAGGACTCTGAACCCAACAACCCCGTTTGTCTCTGCCCTGGTAGGGCATATTCAGAAAATCCCCCTCAGGAGAGTCAGGCAAGGGTTGTTGTTGAGCGCAGGGTGCGGAACAGGGGCGAATCGACCACACTGCACGGACAAGTTCGCGTAAAAGAAGTGATCTGGAACATACAGGAGCAGCAGAGTCATGGAGCCATTTAAAAGCCCACTGTTTGCCATGGGTCCAGGAAGCCTTTCATCTTCACGTTATCTCTCTTCTGTTTGCTCGGGGTTTCCACAGCAGATCACAGGACTGCCGAGATGAAGTGGTCCACCAACTCTGAACATCACAGACATGGACATGAAGACTGGCTCAGGTAAATGGACTTCTTCTTATACAGTGCTTTTCTAGCCTAATGACCACTTAACTATCAATGCCTCCCAGTGACCAAGCCCCACAGCAGGATGTGAACCTGCTATCTCCGACTTGGAGGCGCTCTACCACAGAGCCACTGCGGCTCCACTGGTGTAGATCACAAAAATGTATTGAATATCTTAATTTGGAGATTCCACTTAAGATGCCGTACCTTAGTAGCAGAGCTCATGCTTCAAGAACTGATGACCCAGAGGCTATAAGTTCGAACGCACCACAGGGTGTCCGGAAGGGCATCTGGCCTTGTTCCCCCAAACTCCATCCAAGTCCCTTTCCACCCCTACAACATGGGGACTAATTGTGACACGTAAAATTGACCTCTCCCTCTCATAAGACGTTGTACAAATAAGGGTATATTCTCCAACCTGCTACATCATTATGAATATATGAGGAACATTGGAGATACTTATTCCCTGTTAGAACAACAGAGAGTGGCTAATTGTGGAAGTACGCACCAGTAAAAATGTTATTTCTCATATTTACTTTTTGATACCACGGCAACACCAGCCTCCATAATCACCCATCTTCATCATACAGCCTAAACCATAAAAGCCACAGAATCCCTGCAGTAACTCTACACTCCACTTTTTATGTCCATGCTACAGGTGGAGGAGCCCCATTTAACAACAAACTGACTCACGTCTCCCAGCATGGTAGAAACATCAAGCATCTGCTTCTAATAGTCCTCGGCCGCCCCTCAGAGAGAGGGTCTATGGGAGGCGACCGCCCCCCTGGACCAATCCGAGCTGAAGCCCCAACTCTCTGGTCAGAGGCCCCCCAAAACAATGATGTAACACCCAACAGGCTTATGTAACTAACCTCTGCTGGCCTGGCAATGTCTCCCTCAGCAACACAGAGAGGGAGAACCTGGTAACACTCACAACAGAGCAGTGTACCGGGTTGTAGTCGGGTGAGTGCACACACACATCTTGTGCGTGCACACACACTGTGGCAGTCCTCATGAGCAGGATGCACCACAAATGAGAACTGAAAATATTAAAACAACAGAGTCTATGTAAGTGATCTATAGCAGCCTGCATACAAAATGCATAGGGTCACAATACACCACAGCTTATCACAACTGTCAACTCGCACATCCCCAAGACCAACGGAAGAGCTGGTCATCAACTTGGTACCATTTTACAGGCATGATCCATTGTTGTCTCCTTATCCGACAGGATACTGGGGTCAATCACTGCCAGCAGGTCAGCAGACACCGTTGTCGCTGTCAGAGAAGACCACACGTGTTTGTCACCCAGAGAAGTGGAGGAAGGAGGACTTGTTGCCTCAAGCACCGAAAATCCAGTGCTCACAGGCTGATAACTTGACCTTCAACTTGGAAAAGGAAAAAAGGACACCCATGTTTCTACAGCAATGTGTGCAAGGTCACTTCTAACACAGAGTCCCCGGCCTGACACCTGATACAGGACAAGTCCATCCAGGCACATCATGTAGATAGAGAAACAACATTGTGGCCCAACACATGTCGATTACTAGGGCTAGTTGTTGCAGTTCACAATCACAGTTAGCTGGTCATGTCATCCTGGATCTACCAAGCATAACACTACACAAAAAACATCTGGAGTTCTTCCACAATAAGGTTTTATGTAGGGGGGTGATGGATATGGATAGCAGAGGGGCTCCAAATATTAAGAAGAGCCTTGCTGAGGGATTCAATACCCCAAAAAGTTGCTTCCCTGAACTATCTGGTTAGCTTTCTTTGTTTTTGGTTCATACAGGTGGCCAAAGAAAACCTGTCATGCAAGAAGGAATAAAAACAAACACTTGAACGAAGTCCTGTGTGTGTGTGTGTGTGTATATGCCTACCCGAGATCAACACACCTGTCGACGGGGCTGAGACTGAAACATGGAGACGTCGAATCTTCAACCAGTGATAGCAGATGGATCAATTCCTCGATGGGTGACAACAAGCAGACAGTCTGTAGTTTTCTAACACTACCTCTTGATGTATCGGATAACATGTGAGTAACTCAGTACAGCCTTAGTTTATTATAAGATGGCCATTCTTATAATAATGATTAACAATACTTGCCCGCACTCAGACCCACTTGGCTTAACTTCACTTCTCCACACGCAGATCAATCCACCTAAAACTGTGGATAAGGTGAAGCTAATGGTACCGTCGTCACCGGTAATTCCAATAAGAGTCTCAATTCGACACCTGTCGACGAGATACGACGACCACATTTCCTCCCAAATGACACGACTGACTTAATTCACATGGCAGCGATAGTCTCACCAAGTGACAAACGACGACACAGAATAAAAAGTCGACACAGCTACTCGAGGTTCGCGTTGTGAACAATGAACCTGATGCTAACGCGGTAACGCGGGTCCGACAGAGACCATTTGCAACCGTGCTCTATGGTAAAGTTCCGTAAACGACCGGTCCCACTTTGACAAGGGCTCCAGAGTAACACAAGGCAACGACAGCCAGCGGCACTTGTTAACTAGAATGGACTTACCCAAAGTGCTCTGTGAGAGGGACGTGGAGACATGTGTTCAGGACTTGCTCCTCGATCCCGCAACACACGAACGCAAAACTCCTCTCCAGCGTACACGCACACCTATTATATAGACACACATACACAGACAGACAGACACACACACGCTGCCGTATGTCACTCACACGCCTGTTGCCTTGCAAACTTCTACACTGCTGTCTGCTGTTGTAGCTCTGGTTCCCCTCGACGTGGACTCGCTCTTAAAGGAGCAGGGAGGTCACTGTCCCATGCCCACTCCCACCTGCCTGCTTCACAACAGACCCTCTGTCTGTCTCTCACCTGTCTGTCTGTCTGTCTGTCTGCTTGCCTGTCTGTCCACCTTTCTGTCTGTCTGTCAGTCAGTCTGTATGTCTTTGTCTGTCTATCTGTCTATCTGTCTATCCACATGTCTGTCTTTCTGTTTGTCTGCCTATCTATCTATCAGATAAGATAGATAGATCTATTGACAGACAGACAGACAGACAGACAGACAGACAGACAGACAGACAGACAGACAGACAGACAGACAGACAGACAGATAGATAGATAGATATAAAAATGTGATATATATCACACACACACACACTCATGCGAGGGTCTGCATGGGACCCTAAGGTGAATGATGGGGTCAGCCTGATCAACAATCTATTTATATGCAGTGTAAATGGCAGAGTTAACAGTGCTGAACAGATCCTCTCCATCACAACAGGCTCTGGTAAACATGCAGTACAGCCACACGGGTGTCTCTGGGATGCCAGCCCAGCATCACCTTGTAAATGCAAAAAAGCAGAGGAGAACCCATTCCTCTCCTTTACTGACAAGTCCCATTGAGAGAGATGCTACAATTCATTATGCATACCCCTCATTATGTCTGGATGAGGAGTGGGTTTCAGGGTCGTCATCTTGTCCTGTTTGACTGTCTGCTCACCTCCATCTTTTCCCCTATGGGACAAATCCTGCTCCTCCCTCTCGTGAACAGTCTTCATCAATGGTGAGTTTCAAAGCATGTTGCCGAGGGAAACAGGCTGGTGGCAAACAGATGATCCCTGTCGTCGCCCGCCACAGTCAGGGTGGTTGGTGGGCCCGCGGCCAGACACCGAACTCACCATGCAGACAGTGCCACTATAGAAAGCAATGTAGGAGTGGGGGACAGTCACGGCACAACATGCAAAATCTCAATCAACCAGCAAGCAAAAATGTACCCAGGCTTGTGTATTCTGCCTCCCCTCAGAGGCCCGGGAGGCGTGATGATATTCTAATTTATGCATTACTGTGGTTGCAAATGTGCTCGCAATCTGTGTGACTGTTGTGTCTTACCCGTGAGGGACCGAGGGCCCTTTGTCTGCACACGTCTCCAAAACTACACTTCTGGTGTTGTATAACCGCTATCGAGTTGCTTTTGCCATTGCTAAAAACAGACGTAGATCATCCTGGTTATTTAAAACAGTATATTCCACCATCACCATTAGCCTAGCCGTGAGGAATGAGACGTCAGCAGGACACGTGAATGGAGCCTGGCGAGGTTCGGAAATGGCCCAGAACCTGACCCGCGGGTCCGATCTGTTGATTTTCAGCGTGGAGCGAAGACGGAGACGGAAACGAGGACTTTATGAAGATTTGTTGACTATCGGAAATCCCATCCGTGGCGCGCTTCATCTGTTTGCGGGGTGTTTGTTTAGAGACCATTCCTGCAGGCACACACATGAGCTTACTGTACATTTCCCCTCACCCCCCCCTTTTTGGTGGATCAGGTTTCAGATCTGTAGCTCTTTAAACTTGGTTTGAGTCTTTTTGTAATGGGATGTCTGCCTGCGTGACCCCATCCAGGGTCAGTATCTGGTCAGATTATCAGGACTGGCTTCTTGGAGAGAGATGAAGGGCCGATGAGGCTGAAGCGAACATTACTGAGGTCTCCGTCACCCCATGATGGCTTATCGGGGGAATCAGCTCAGAACACGTCCCTCAGTCCGAGAGTTGCAGGCCGCCAGAGCGAGCCTTCTCTCGTCGGAGGGCTCTGGTTCTCTGAGGCTGCAGGATCGGTTTGATGGCTATTCCGTTTGGCATTTGGTACACAAGAAACACATGTGCCTCGAGCAAGCTGATGAGGCTGCCAGCAATGATGGGATGACGTTGCACGGATGGATTTTGCATGTCTTACAAGACACGAGCAGAACAGCACAGACAGCTAGCAGGGTCTCGCCGCGATTGAAAGCCTACATGCTAGTGTGTTCCAGGCGTGCCCAGCTGGGAGGAGGCCGTGGGGCAGACTGAGGACCCGGTAGGGGGATTATATGTCCACACTGGCCTGGGATCAGGTCAGGACCAGAGAAAAGGACATTTAGGGTCCCTGCTGGAGCTGCTACCTCAATAACGTGACCTCAGATAAGCAGCTGACCATGGATGGATGGATGAATGGATGGATGGATGGATGGATGGATGGATGGATGATGGATGGATGGATGGATGGAAGGATGGATGGTTGGAAGGATGGATGGAAGGATGGATGGATGGATGGATGGAGCCTACATACTCATCTCTGTATGCATAGATGTGAAAGTGTGTGTCTCTCATCCTGACCCTGGCTGACGGTGTCCAGATCATGTCTTTGTCTTATCAGGGAGCTGACAGTAATAGGCCGAGACATTAAATGACACTGCAGCGGCTTGCTGCAGGGTAGAGTACACCAGTCGACACAGCACTGGCTAACAGCATGGTGGTAAAAGGTGACATAACTTCTTGATTCCTGAAAGGCAAATACGAGAGGATCGCAGCTCCATGTATGGCTCGTAACTCCTGCCGGGACAACATGTCGCTTCTGTGCTGAGCATAACAGTCGTTTGTGGGGGGGAAGTCTTTGAGAGGACTCAGGGCGACGGCCTCTCTGGGCCTGCGTGGGCATTTCCATAGCTGCACGCTAAATGAATGTGCATTCTTAGCATCGGGTGGCCGTGTCTATAGAGGACATGTAACAGCGGCGCTCCTCCCCTCCTCATCCCTCCAACTGGTATAAGTCCCAGTAATGGGGTCAAATCAGCAGTGTGCTCTGGCAGCACTGGGCAGACTAACAAGACCTCTTTTATTCCATTGTTCTCTCAGACGCTTTGCAAAGTGGGTCGGACTGTGCCCTTGTTTACTTTCCATCACTTCTGAGCAGGCCGGCCACTTCATCAGAGCTCTGCCCATCAGCGTCCGCAGGCCTGCACAAAGGAAAACAGGTTGGAGAGATGATATCAGAGGCAGTGAGGGATGTCCGACTGACCTCCAGATGAGTCCAAAGCACAGAGCTACAGAACCAGACAGCCGCCCTGTGTTTCCCTCAGTGAGGGGGTTTCTCAGACACTCCTCCTCAGATAACCTCACCTTTAAAGAGATACGCCATCGCTCCTCTCTGAGCAGGTTTTGTTTTGGATGGAAAGAAACCTCCACCACACGCCCCGAGGCCGTGCCAAGCACACCGGGAGTGGCTAGTGCAGAGGAAATAACAAGACACACTGTTTGTGGATATCCCCTCTTGATACTGGCAGTACTATTACTACTACCTGTACTACTTCTACTACTACTACTACTACAACTGCTACTTCTACTACTACTACTACTACTACCTCTAATACTACTGCTGATACTACTACTACTACTGACAACAATAATAATAAGCAATGAAAGTAACAATCATAATATCATAATGATGATGAGAATATAAATTATAATGATTTATTATTATTATTATTAATAATAATAATAAGAAGAAGAAGTAGGGCAGTTGTCCTGATTAGTGGTTCTAACTTCATCCCCTGCAGAAAGTGTGTTGAGGTGTCCTTGAGCAAGACACTGAACCCCTAAATGCTCAAGCCCCGTGATTGAATGGTGACGTGTCCACGGTGTTTCCCCACCCTTTCCCCAGTAAGCACTGGGATAGGCTCCAGCATGACCCCGTGACCTAACATTAGATGAATGATTGATGATGGATGGATGGATGGATGGATGGATGGATGGATGGATGGATGGATGGATGGATGGATGACTAGAGATGGGCTCCTTCAGAGGAGTAGCTATCTGACCTGAGAGAAAAGCTCACCTGCATAAGACGTCAGAGTTGTCCACCCTGCAGCAGTTAAATGCCATGGTCTCTGCATGCAGTGTACATCCTCATCCTGCATGTACAGCAGTATACACCACAGCAGAGGGCCAAGACACCCGGAGAGATGGTGCCGAGAGATGACAGGATGCCTTGAGAAGCTGTTGCATGCAGCTCGGTACCTCAGTGGGAACCTGGTCCCCCCACTGCGGCCAGCACGTTTACGTTCAGCGAGAAGGCCGAAACGAGCTGAGCTTCGGGGTTTGGTTTCTAATGGCAGTGAAGTTTAATTCTCTCACCAAAGCCTTGTTAAGCCCTGATTGACTCTTCCCGAGGGAGCCCTCGCTGTTTAAGTCTGAACACGCAGAGACGTAAACCCTCGTAAACCTGAGATCTTATGAGGCAGTGAAGTTTACAGGCTTGACGAGAGCTTTTTCTCCCTTTATGACCATAATAGCAACAAGGTGTTTGTTGTACATGGTGTGTGCTGCTTCAAGGTGCCAGCACCTTCAGATCCCCCACGCCACGGCCACACCGTGTCTCACATAGGATCCATGTGTAATTATAGGTGAAGGCCCAAAGCCCCCCCTGGTGCTTCAGAAGAAGCCTGTGTGTGTCTCTCTTCCGCTGTTAGTCATTTCCTCATCCCCCGAGTCCAGGCCATGATTAGCAAGAACAGTTTACAGTAGGTGTCTCTGGTTCCCTGGGTCAGAAGTGGATGGACCTGGAATCCATGGGGCAGATAT
>OMLC01057067.1:0-12971 GCA_900302585.1 Regalecus glesne
ACCCCCCCCACACACACACACACACACACACACACACACACACACACACACACACACACACACACACACACACACACACACACACACACACACACACACACACACACACACACACACACACACACACCACTTACATCTTTAGATGTAGTAGGATCCCCCTACATGGTTAAAAGGAGTGGAACTCCACTAGCCACTAGAATTGCGAATCAATAACACTGACTCAGCAAAACTGTAAACACCAAAGACATGTCAACTGGTGGTTTATACTCTCTCTCTCTCTCTGACCCCCCCCTTCTCTCTCACACACACACTTATTCTCCCTGGTAATTAGATGGATCCTGGGTATGCTAATCTATCTGCTGACTCAACACACTTATCGAGTATGGACCATAATGACCGAGGTGTGTGTGTGTGTGTGTGTGTGCCTGTGGAATGCATAAATGTGTAGAAGAAGAATGAAGTGAGTGCATGCTCACCTGACTGCTCTTAGTTTTAACATTTGCATATTCATTCACAATTAACACAATAGCATTATTATTAGAGCTCACAGTGTTTTCAGCATTCTGCGTCCTTATCCATTGTGTTTATGGTAAGAATGAGTGCTTTACTGACTGGTTTGACATTCAAATCACCCCTCTTTTTAAGAATCTATTTCAAAATCTTATGATTTTGCTCATAAATTCAATCAATACTTTTGCAAACAGGCACACACTGAAAAAGCTCATCAATTTGGTGGGGCAGTTACTGAGGGCTATGATTAAATCTGTGTTATACACAAAAGATAAAAATGTTGAACTTGAAATAATATCTAAAATGGTGAGCGAGTGGAATGTGATCTGTTAAACAAAGCATAGAGGAGGGTTTTTACGAGGTGCATTTGAGCGCAATAATATTAACTTCTGCCTAAAACCCGAGTTAGTTTGTTGATACCAGGATTCCCACTAATTGCCTTTGAATGCTAAAGGTATTAGTTTTATAGTTTGACAGATGTTCCAAATTTGAATCCGAGTTTTAATGAGTCATTCTAGGGGCAAAGTTATACGGTAAAACAGATTGCATTTATGTGACGTTT
The DNA here is from genome assembly GCA_900302585.1 of Regalecus glesne. Classification (NCBI taxonomy): domain Eukaryota; kingdom Metazoa; phylum Chordata; class Actinopteri; order Lampriformes; family Regalecidae; genus Regalecus; species Regalecus glesne. The sequence goes on from OMLC01057067.1 coordinate 1,073, forward strand.
TTCTCGTCCACCAACCACTCAAAGTGCTTTCCAATGTCTGTCTCACATTCATCCATTGATGGGATATCCACGAAAGTAAGGGGTTCAGTGTCTAGTCAAATAGCCCTTAAATACGATCTCTGGAGAAGCCTGGGATCGAAACAGCGACTTTCCGATAACTAGCTGACCTGTGCTAACCTCTGAGCCATGCTACCTTAAATATTTGGTTTCCCTTATTTTTGAGGCAGCATATAAGGGCAAAAAGAGCATTAATGCCCTACGGTTGTGATGACTTTCAGCCCAAGGAAAAATAAATTTATATTTAACATCTAGTGTGCAGAAATAACATTACTTATGCAATTAGTCCCTTTTTTCTTCAACTCAAAGGAGAGATCCATGGTTAGTTACATATTCCCAAATAATTCCTGTATTCAAATAAAGAATGACTATTAATTTGATCTAACAGTCATTTATAATAATGATAATGATTCCCTTATCAGTCCCGCAAGGGGAAATTTGGATTTCTCTGCATTTTTGACCCAACCAATTGTATAGGAGCAGTGAGCTGCCAACATATGGCGCTCGGGGAGCAGTTAGGGACTAAGGGTCTTGCTCAAGGACACCTCGACATGCTGTATGCAGGACCGGGGATCGAACCTGAAACCTTCTGATTGCCAGGCGACCGCTCTACCCACTGAGCTATGCCGCCCCCTTTAGTTGAGGATAAGCAATATTACATAAAATATACAGCATACACAGCAAATTTTTTTGTACGTCGCTTTGGATAAAAGCGTCTGCTAAATGACTGTATTGTATTGTATACACTGAGAAATCTAATGTGTTTCAGATTGAAACCTATGTGTTATAAACAACATTTCTCTTTTCAAATTCGTTTCGACCACCATCAGATACCATAAAGCCTGTATTCATTTATTTTGATTTTTCTAGACGTGGATAGTTGAACTGCTTTGACAGTCAACAGAATGTTATAGATGCTTTATACAAACTCTTTTGGTGAGTTCACAGATATGGGTAGAAAGACCTGTTTAGAATTCAAAAATGTATTATTGTCTGAACTATAGCTCCACAAGGTCATTAATACCACTTTGACTTTGGATGGTGTCATAAAATAAAAGAAAGAGCGATAACAGAATGTGTTGCTGAACCTAAGGTTACGATTACTCAATCACACTCTATCATGCAGAAGGGAAAATAATAGCTTTTTTGAAGTATGTTCTGAGCACGTAAGCTGGTTGAGAGTTTTATAGCCTCGACCATTTGCTTGCAGATCATGAGACAGGACCTGGTGGTATGAAGAGTCTTTCGTCAAAAGTGTGAGAGCTGGAAACCACTGTTTGCTCACATCAATGGTTTTGCGGAGCATGTAGTTGCATGCTAAAGTGCTAATGTGGGGTTGAACCTGTGATGCCTGACTTTTCCTTTCCTGACCCATGTGCTCTACCACTGGGCTACCACATTCCCCTGGAGCTTTTTAAATAATTTTTATTGGTCTTATTAGCTTAGTATTATGCCTCATCTTCACAATCAACGATAAAATATGATTAGGTTGCATAGTACAATTGTCTTTGATCACTGTAACAATGTTGCGAAAAGTAGGGTGTGTGGTGCCTATCCTGAGGGGGCTGCATCTCAACATCCACAATGGATGGCTGAATAGCAAGACATAGATTGTGAGAAAAAAGGTTAAAAATTGGGTGTATTTGAAATTTCTTCTATGAATTCAGGTTACATTCAAGATTGCCAAAATATCAAGTATTTATACATGGTAATAACAGCCTATTTCCTTTTAAGGTTTTTTAATTCAATTTGGACATAAATTGAAAGAACTTTTCCTTTTTTCACTGATTAGCTAACATCGAGGAACCCTGTAAAAGGATTCTCTAACAATCAAAGGTGTCGTTGGTGTTGATCCCTGTTTCCTGATCAATAGATAGACAGAGGAGACCTGAAGTATTGAACTACTGTTCCCATCCCATGAATGTGAACGTGGGCAAAAGGGCCTTCTACAAAGCCTTTCCCTGAATGCAATAAAGTTTTAAAGTAAAAGAGTGCACCATTTCATTTATTCTGAATATATCAGTGCAAATCTCAATATATATGTATACACACACCCACATACACCCACACCCTCTTTGTATATGCTCCCTCTATGTCATTTGTTTAGTAACTTTCTAAACATGTCATACCACTTATGCTGACGATACTCAGATCTATCTATCTCCCAAACCCAATAATCTGAATCAACTGTTCTCTCTCAATGATTGCTTAGCTGTCATTAAAATCGTCTAAAATCGGAAAAAACTGTAATTCTCATAATTGGTCCTGAGAGCTTTGCCACAGCAGTCGATCAATTTATTGTTCCAGTAGATTCAAACATCAAACCTACCTCTACAAATCTTGGCAGAATGTCTTTTGATCGCCATGTTGCTAAACTTGTCCCATCCTGTTTTCTTCAGCTAAGAAATATTGCTAAAATCAGTCATAGTTGTCTTTCAAGGATCCTGAGATATTAATTTGCACTTTCATCTTCACCCGCCTAGATTACTGTAACTCCCTTTACTCTTGCTTCAACCAAGCCAATTTAAATCATTTACAGTTGGTTCAAAATGCAGTTGCTAGGCTACTGACTAGAAGTAGGTCCCACATCACCCCTGTTCTTTCATCTCTCCATTGGCTTCTCATAGAATTCAGACTAACCTACAATATCTTGTTGGTTACCTCTAAAGCACTGCATGACCTTTACTCTAAATATATTTCTGATCTCCCTCCTCATTCAACTTCTTGATCGCTCAGGTCCTAAGACCTCTCTTTCGTCCATCCCACACTTCAACAGCAAAACAAAGGATCATCACGCCTTTGCAGGTTTAGACCCAAATCTCTGAAATAATATTTCCAAATCCATTAGATTTGAAGACTCTTAGGATTGTTTTAAGTGGTTTTTAAAACCCTTTTAGGGCGTTTTTTATAGACCTGCAGTCCTTGTTTTTTTCATCTTGGTCTTTTTAATTTGACTTTTTATTCATTTTATCTAAATTACTGTTATTTTTCATGATTTTATATAAAGTATTTTATAACTGTGTATTCTAAAAAGTGCTATATAAATAAACTTTTACTTACTTCATCTACTATTTTTTGACACACCTGCATTGGCACAGCGCACCGAATTTCTGAAGACTAATCTTCCCATGTTGTCGCTGTTGACACACACAGGCAGCTTTGCGTGTAGGCCTGTGACGGGCCTAAGCACGCACAGCTCCAGGGCCCAAGGTAAAATTAAGACACCTACGGGGACTGGCCTTTGAGGTGAGTGAGGACATAAGAAGAGATGAAGAAGAAAATCAAAGGAATGGTAAGAGATTGGGGGGGGCTGGGGGAATCAGAGATAAGACATGATAAGAGAAAAACTGACACAAAAACCAGAGAGACAAAGGGGGAAAGACAAAGGTCTGTGATGCTGTGTTAGGGCAGGTGTCACTGAGTTGACTGCCAACTTCCTGTCAAGTGGGTGTACAGCCTGTCAAACGCTCTGTCAGCAGACTGAAACAGCTTAAATTTACCCTCTAACCATCACACTGGGTCACTCTCACAAGGGCATACAGTGAATGAGTGTTTGTGTATGTGCTGCATTCACCTTATCATGTGCCTTAGCTGACTGTGATATTTTCAGAAAAAAACACTTTTATACTGAAACGTAACCCAGTCTATACCCACATCTCTTAGCTCCTATACTCTAAAATGGGAGTCTGGCCCTTTTTAAATTCAGGAGACACCTCGATGAAAATAAGTGAAGAGCAGTTGAGTGTCTGTTTAGGTACAGGGATTCAACTTTTTTCTTTGTGATGGTCTTGCAAATAATTCCAATACAATTCCCAATTGATTAACATAGGGATTTTGAGTTAATACTTTCATCCTCTGATTCTTTTTATCATGGAATTGGCATTGAAATGGTAATCTCAGCAATGCAATCAATGGTCATCTAGTGGTGTAGAACCTGACTGTTATTCTATGTTACCTACAAGCAAATGTGTGCAATAATTAGATCTGATCCCAGATGATCTCTTAAAGGAGATTCTCAGACAAAGAAACAGATGTGGTGCTTTCTGTTCCCATCATAAGGCAGGCTCAGTTGATCATTCAAAACCGTAATTGAAGTGGTGATTAGCATTGACCTTGAGCTCCGGGATGATGAATAGAGCCGAACTGTGCTTTAAAATACCCCCACAAATCATTACAGATCCACCATCATTGGGGGAGGTCTTCACACAGATAGCTCTTTTGTTTTGACCATTTAACTCCCTACATGCTTTCTCATCACTTCTTGGCTCTGTCTTTCTATCCTTTTGTAAGTATGTGCGTCCTCTACCTCTTTCTACCCTCTATCTTTCTCTCCCGGACCGGTGACTCCTGTGTCCCTCTCGGCTGCCGCAGCAGCACTGATGTTTAAGCATTCCTGGGGTGTGCAGAGACACTCCAAAACTTCTTAATGGGGAAGCTAAAAATATCTTGGGCCTGGATTTGACCAGGCTGATATATGGCTGTGAGTCACTCAACTGATCTGCTGTGTAAAGAGAGCAAGAGAAAAGATTGAGTAAGAAAAAAGCGGAAATAACAGTCTTTATTGTAGCTAAGATGTCAGACTAGTTGGACAAGATATAGGCAACCATGTACCATGCAATGCCAAATAGGACAGAAAAAATCAGAGAAATTAACTCACGTGGTGATGGGTAAAAGGTGCATCCATCCTCTTAACATCTAATAGTGCATGGGTGCCTATAGCTGATGTAGACATTTAAGCACTACCTCTGAAGCATTAACACAGCCTCTCAAAGCCAGCCCACAATTTTCACTTTACTCATTGTGTTTCGGCAAGGTTTAGCAGACAGTTGTTTGCATTGGAGATGCTTTCAATGGGCATATACCAAAATTACTTCACAGGCAATTGGATTAGCCTTTAACCAGTCAAAGCCACAAACCCCCCAATGTGGAACCAGAGTGCTACATTTCCACACACGCTGGTCTCCCAGTAGCAAACAGTACTGCTGCTAGCAGGTTAGTTCGGCCAGCTGCTAATTGTGTCAAAAAAGGCATTTGATGCATTTTTTATGCTAATTTTTCAATTAGATGATGAACCAGTTCTGTTGAAACCAAATTTATTCTAGAATCAATACTAGCCTCCTTTAGCATAACCATTGTTGTCATTACCAAACCCCTTATCTAAAGTTCTGCATATTATGCTGATCGTTCAGGCTTCCTTGCCTGGGTCCAGATCTTTGAATCTGCCTATGCCATCAAATTGACTTGATTCTTCAGGTCTAGCATCATGACATGAAACAGTTGTTTCTTGATGGGAAAGTGAATAATGAGTGCTGTGTGTGTGTGTGGGGGGGGAAGACGACTAATGATTAGCCAATCAGTGCCATTGGCGGGTGAACGCTGTTTTTAAGTGTTAAATGGCATGTCTTCTCAATATCGCCTGTCACCGTACTTTGCTATGCTTCACTCCTAAAACCACAGAAAAACCAGTATGTTGTCATGACTACTACCCATCTGTAGTGACTTAAGATGTTAGACTCAGGCAATGTGTTGGTCTCTAGAGATCAATTACGTATAATCGAACCCACTCCCCCCATGGAAATCTGTTAGAGTAGAGGCAATGTCAGACTGAAGATGTAAATGGAGTGTAACAAGTTAACAAATCTGACTGGTATCAGGCAACACGGTTCTAGCTGATGGACTGAACTGATTCCCAAGGGGTGCTTTTCACACAATACTTTGCACTCCAAAAGGTCATAAGATTTAGGTTGGTCTCGCAGGGCTCCCCCTCTAGCCTATGACTATTTATGGGTCTGGGTGATCATTCTGGTCCCAGATCCACAAGTCATCAGTTAAATAAACACCAGCAGTTTGCACAATGAAGGAGGTCGGGTTGCTATGAATCCTAAGTATGAAGTTGTGACCCCCCCCCTTCCAGTGACTGGTAATTGTTAAGAGTGATAATGTTGAAATGAGCTGCCCCTGGCAAAAAGTGTTAGCATCATTAGAGAGGGATAACCAGCCCATGCTCACATAATTATCCCCTCCATTACTATGGGTAAACATCTCCCATTAACATCCCCACATGGGATAACCTCAAGAGTGTGTATGCGCGTGCATGTGTCCTCATGCACACATATGTAAGTGTACAAGAGAGATAGAAGAGAGATTTATGTACTTCCTCTTAGGAAACGTAGTGGCTCAACCACAATTTAACATTTAGCAGTTTTACTTTTCTATCAAAGCTAGTCTGCCCATGCCACCTTAAACAGTATAGTGATTCATGACAATGATAATAATAAGTCCAAACCTGCACTGACACACATGTGAACACAGACACTTACATGTGTGCTGTGCATACATGCAAAAGTAAATTCACACACTGCCTCACAAAGCCAGACCACTACAGCCAGAAGCATTTCACTGCTGCATCACTCACTGTAACCTTAATGAACTCAATCAATAGTCTTTCCTTTTTGTCCTCATTTTCTTAATCAGTCTCTCTAGTTCTCCTTTCTTGTACAGCCCCCCCCAACCCTCTAACAGTGGTTGAAGATGAAGAGTAGGCTGCATGAAGTTCTAGCCAAGCTTAAGACAAGTGTTGTGAATTGTAGATGGGGCTGTCTTTACTGCTTCACTGGGCCGAGACATGTTGCCCTAACTGTCAGCGATGCCTCAACAGTTGTCTTCAGATAAACAACTGCGAGTGTACACGTGTGTGCATGCTGCTGTGTCAGCCTGTGCAACACATAATCTTAGTGCCACTGAAGAATCTCTCGATAGGGGTGAAGGTAGGTGGCCACACAAATGCCCCTGATTAGTTCCCATTTTGAATAACAAAATGTGGCAGCCCCTTATGATTGCTAGAACCCTTAATGTGCCACCTGTCTTTTCCTTGACATCTGGCTGAAATGAATGTATGAAATAAATTGGTAACGGTGGCAACTGATAACTCAAAAGCGAGACTGTGTATTTCAGTTTACTGTCAAACAGGATTGACAACACAAAATGGCTCTGCAAACCAAGTCAAGTGGAGTAAAAGCAATGAAACAAGGGAGGACGGCGAGAGAGGGGAGAGCGGAAGCAGAGGCTTGCGCTATCTTTTTTATCTCAGAGAAATAGGTATCTGATGGTCCTGAGTTTTTCAGGATTTATGAGCGAGTGGGACGCTGTTTCAATATCAATGCCACTCCCCTTCTCTGTACCTTCTCCCTTTCCACTCTGCCATCTCCACTTTGCTGTCCTTTACAGTATGCTCCCCCATCCGTCTCCCTCACTATCTGGCCTTTTCTTTCCCACCTTTCCCTATTCTTTTCTCACAATGCATTTAAATGGGGTATTTAGAGATTCTGGTGCTTCTCATTCCTTCACACCTTTTCTCAGGTAATCCCGTTCCCTCCGAACAGCTATTCCAATGTGCCACAGTACCGACACAAATAGATGTTAATAATAATAAAAACTGAAAGAAAAAAACATCCAAAAAACTCCTTCATGCCCTCTTTATCCACTCTACATCCTGGACCTGCATCCTCCTTTTGCACTACCTCATCCCTTATCATAGAGTGGGCAGCTGTTTTTATTAAGCCACTCTGCTATGTTAAACATGATTATGCTCTACAATCAGTGTTGAACATGCTGTCATGCCAGCACAGATAAACATTAAAACTCAGTCTGTAAACTGAACATAGACAAGAGTGGGGCAACCAACCCTCTCATCCCCCCGAAAAATTACAAACAATTCTATTTGACTGTCAGTCACACTGATGCTGAATCTGAGACCATTCACATTAATTGGTATGTAGCATCATGTCGTGTATTATTGAACAGCATGCACTTGTAATACTATTGTACTTACATATATGTGTGTATTTATGTGTATTAGCAACTACTGCACAGGTTGCACATCATTTGATCTTTACCCACACCACAGACAGATAGAGCTCTCCCACTTGATTCAGGTTCAGCACCCTGGACAGCGCTACAAAACCTCTAGATGTAAAAGGTTAAAAAACACCTTTCCCATGTATGTGTGTGTCTGTGTTTTGTTTGTATTAGCATGTTTCTTTTCTTTCTTTCTTCTGTGTGTGTTTGAACGTGTGCCTTCATTCCTGATACCCTGTGTGTCTGCTGTGTGCTTGATTGGTGATATATAGTTTTCCTCCTCAGCGCCAGCTGACCGTGATTACCCCTGACTGTGGCAGGGCTAAAAGATGTGCTGTGGAGCTGGATGAAAAAGAGGAAGAGCGTAACAGCATGCCCTTCCTTTGATGCCCTCCAAACCAAGCTAGTGACACAATGCCATGTGGTCTTAGTGTAGGGCACCTTTGTAATTACTAGCTTATTTCATTTTGTCTTATTCATGTAAAGCTGCTCCTGAATGCTAATAATTAAAAAGCAGTATTTCTGCTTTCATCTCAGAACCTGCTTTTAATTCTTAGTGAATTGTTTTGGGGAGTGAGGACGTCCACTTTATGTCCCGGTTCCCTTGGCTGGGATTCAACAGTAGTAGAGATGTGTGCACCATGTTTAACTTTGCTTCTAACTAGCTATAGTGTACCAGAGGAAATTTGGGTGAGTAAGTAAGTGTGGATGCATATGAAGATTTTCTGAATGGTTCTGAAGTCTACATGCCAAATTTCCTTTTGTTAGAAAAAAACAACTTGCATGTGTGTGTCTGCATATTAGACATCTTACCTAGCCTTGGGTCAAACTGTCGCATCTGAACTTCTTCTACACAGTCTGCTGGGAACCAGCCTGTCCTTCCTTTCACCGTACCCTCCCAGAAACCACCTTCTCCTATACTCAGCACTGATGGGAAAGGAGAGACAGAGAGAGAAAAATATATATTGGCACAATTTAACACATAAAAATCAGTCATTTCCATGTCATATTGCCATCAAAAACACTTTCTAACAGTTATCATTAAAAGTAGCATTTCTCTGATTGGATACAATTTTTACAATTTCTCACAAATAATTGAGGTTTGGAAAAGGGATAGGGAGAACAGAGAGTGAGTGACAAAGAGGAGAATGGTAGCAAGGGAGCTTGATAGGCAAAACGAGAGAGAGAAAAAGAGTCAGTCAAGGAGACAGAATTTATTTACAAGTTCAGCTGCACTAATTATAGAACAATATATTGTTAATGTTTATCACAAGGACTAAGCCTGCATTTTCACAACACTCATTTATTACCTCTGAGAATATGGAACATACATGGAACAGATATAGCACAAACACAACACAGGCAACAATATTCTCTCATGTGTATCTTTGTACTCAGACAATGACACAATGACACACACAGAGAGAGAGAGAGAGAGAGAGAGAGAGAGAGAGAGAGAGAGAGAGAGAAATTCATGCATAGACATACAGAATGAAGTTCCACCTAGATCACCAGCTGGAGCTAAAGCTTTGCTTGATCAAGCCCTTCATCTGGCCGGTTGCTAGGATACAGCAATGTGAAGTTGCAGCCAATGAACAGTCTACTACATGATGTAGTCCACTTCTGGAGAAGTAAACTTTCTCAAAACTATTTCCTACTCTGATACATTGGAGACATGGATATGTTTTATACCTGTTGTTAACACACACACAGACACACACACATGCACACGTTCTTCAATGAAACCACCAACAGAGGGGAGAGTGCTCAACAAATAAGGACCAAATAATCCAGTAATTCTAATGATAAAAAATATAGTCTTGTGGAGTACAAGCCTGTATCCATGCTTCAGACAATCATCAAATGCCAAGACTTGGGATGTACTCTCACCCCCCCCCCCTCGTAGGGGGCCTAAGAGTACATTTTTCCCATCTTACAATATTGTGATTGCAACTACTCTCCAATCCTTAGTAAATAGTACACATTACTATTGTAACTCTAGTTAATGGTCATGGCAATTCACATACGATACCGATTGTTAAAGGCAAAGAACGTGTCCAGATGAACTGATTCAACTTTCTGTTACCAGTTGTGGTTGCCTCCTGTAAATTCTTAACCTATCACTGTGTCCTCTCTACTGGCCATGGCTTAGCACTGTTTTGGCCTGGCTGTCTCAGGCCCTGGTCCCAATAGAAATGGCAAAGCTTTTTTTCTTTTTTTATGTGTCCTTCCCTACCACAAGTTTGACAACCGAAACTCCTAAAACCAATAAAATTAATGGACCCTAGTAACGTTCCTACAGGAAGTGTATTCCTCTCAAATGAATATATTTTGCTGCAAAATATCACTGTCATCATTGCTGTTGTGATAAGGGCCTCAGATAGAGTGCAGAAGGCCTTTACAACCAGATAAACTGTAAAACCGTTGAAAATGTAATCCCTCACTTAGTATGCTGCTCTGTTGCATTGATGTTGTTGATAAAGACTTTGCACATCAGTACTGAAAAAAAACTATCCCAAGTGTGTGCGACACTCATTACTTTTAAATAATGATATCTACTGGGGATCAGAGTGGTTGAAAGATAAAGAAAAGCTGACCAATCTACGGTCAGCTTCAGCTGGAATGTGCATAGCTAAAGTGGAAATGGAGTGGGATAAATGTGAGGATGGAGAAGGGTCATTTACTGACTCCTTTCCACAAAAAAAGAAAAAAAAAACACGCAGCACACAGAGGATACTTGAGCTGATCCCCATCTCTGATCTCAGCTTAACACAACTTTACCCCTGATGTCTCTTGAGAACACAATCTCTCTCACTCAATCTCTCGCTTTTTTCTCACTTTCCAACACCCACCACAGCTACATTGTCCCTATCTCACTCTGCCAACCATGTTCTCCCTTAACTCTCCAAACCACCCACCTCCCCGGGACCCTATCCAACCCCATTTCCGGATAATTATCAGTTCATCCTCTCCCCTTCCTGCCTTGGTCTCGCTCACCCATCTATTCCATTCTTCTTTCTGTCTCTCTGTCAGTGTGTCTGGTTGAATTGGAGTCTCTGCAAAAGACAGGAGCTGGTGGTATTTTCTGTTCCCTAATGGCAGTGTGGAGCAAAAAACGAGATCTCAGAATGATCTACTAGCCTTCACCTTCCTCATTCCACTACTACTCATCACTTGCTGGTGTCTTTACAATGAATACTACATGAAAAGCACTAAAATGGGAAATGTAAAATATGCAGCTGCCGTGCATTGATCGGGGACCAGTTCAGGGTTCAGTGTCTTGCTCAAGGACACCTCAATACATTTTCAGCAGGAGCTGGGGAGGATTGAACCACCAACCCCCGATTACTTGACAAGTGTCCTACTTCCTGAGCTATGCCACCTATACATACACAGAGGTGTGTATATTTCATCTATGGCCAGCCACTGGAGATTACAGACAGCTTTAAGTAACTTGAGATCATCCTGGACAATAAACTGAGCTTTGATCACCACATCACAGACATCCATAGACATGGCCATCGAAGACTCTCTGCTATCCGCAAACACAGGGCTCTCTCAGTCAAACCTACCATCCCCATAAAACATGTCTCACCGTACTCAACTCTGGCCAAAGATACATACCAGCACCCTGCAAGAAAACACATTGGGGAGGATTTTTTTTGCCCTCAGCTATCACAGCCTTAAACAGCCTGGAAACACTGTCAGAAATGTGTGTTCTTGGACTGTTCTTGTTTGTTTTTACGCTGTTTTGAGTGTTACTTGAATAAGGACGATGAAAGCAAATTCCCTCTGTAGGGAATGAAGAATGAATCTGTAATTGAATCTGATGTATACATTTGCATGGAAAGAAAAACATCAACCTCGGCCTACCGACACCTCCCCCAACACAACTCACATGCACACATTAAAATATGAATATTGCACTAGATATTTTGACACAGGTGGACATTCAACTGACCATATTTAATCAGTAGTTTGTTAG
>OMLC01057078.1:0-13158 GCA_900302585.1 Regalecus glesne
TACACACACACACACACACACACACACACACACACACACACACACACACACACACACACACACACACACACACACACACACACACACACACACACACACACATGTGTGTGTGTGTATATATATATATATATATATATATATATATATGAGAGAGAGAGAAACAAACAAAGAATAACTTTGCATTTAAAGAGATGACCTTTGATTTTTCTTGTAGTCGGCGTTAGTGTTGTGCATGGACGTGGGATTCTCTATGTCCAATTCTGCCCCGGGCCAAGAATCTCCATTTGAACAAGCCAAAAAAGTTGTCCAGAAATTCGTCCAACGTCAGGTGACTTTCAAACTCCTCTGCGTTTGTTAAGAAACGTTAATAAGAGTTTACAGTCGTCCTCAAAAAACATTGGAAAGTCACTACTGTTTTTCCCACAGGTTTTTGCTGAGAATAAAGATGAACTGGCTTTGGTTCTCTTTGGTACTGATACTACCAAGAATCAATTAAGTGTGGGTGGCCAGTATCAGAATATCACAGTTCATCACCCCCTGACCATTCCGGATTTTGAGCTCCTTGAAGAAATTCAGAATCAGATCCATCCGCAGAGTCAACAAGCTGATTGTATCCTTTCATAAAGAACAGACACGTAAAAAGAACCTCCTCGGCACATAACTAAATGTACTAACATTTAAGATGTATTAAGAGTACATTTTGCATGTACTCTTAGTACATAATGAAGTGGGTATACCCATAAACAATTAAATGCATGTCCTGATACATTTTGAGATTGATTGATGCCCAGTTAGCTCCTTGACTACCCCTCATCAGGGCTGGATGCCCTTGTTGTCTCCTTGGATATTATTCGGAATGAATTACAGTAAGATTTCCTTTGAATGCCCGCCTTTCTCAGATTCAATGTTTGATTTATTTACTTGACACCAAACAGTTATATTTCCATATTGGGATGCATGGCTGTGTCTAGATGGTATCGAAATGTTTCGGTGTGGCCCTCATGCTTTGTTTTTTGTTTGCAGAGAGAAGAAGTTTGACCGTCTCAACATTGCCGTCCTCACTGACCTCAACACCCAGGTCAACCCTGACCAGTTGGATATTATCATAACAAATATGACAAGAGCTGGCATTGACTTGCAGTTCTTGTAAGGTTCAGACATACGGCGTCTGTCACTGTGCAATATAATATCTTCATATAAAATGTAAACCTCACCTCAGCTAACTGACTCGTGTATAATCTGAACCTCAACATTTACCTCTAGCTTGCCATTCCCTGTGGAAGAGGAAGATGAGGAGGAAGAGAAGGATGAAGAAGGTAGGGACAGAGGGAACTCCAGTCAGCCGGGCAGAGGGAAAGGTCTGTCTGGGCATCAGCAGAAAGGCCTGGAGATTATCAAGGAGATCATGAGTGCTTTGGACGATGAAGATGGCTTAAATGAAGTTTATTCCTTCAGGTTAGAAGCTATGTACTTTAGGGGTTATTTTATTCACCTTTTTGTCTTGAAGTTCATGCTTATTCAATATATTCAGTTTAAATTTATTAATTCTTTAGGATGATGATATTGAATCATGTTATCCATGTAAATACTTTCTGTTGCAGTGATGCCATTGAGAAACTTGCCATGTTCAAGCGCATTCAGAAGAGACCTATGGCTTGGCCCTGTCAACTGACAATCGGCAGCGCTCTATCCATCCGCATTGTTGGATATAAAGCAGTGAGTAGGCTCAATGAATGTACAGCATGTATAATTGTGTCTGTCAATATTTGACGCAGTATCACACTGTAGTGTAGTGAAGGTAAGAGTATGAGGGATGTTGTATAAGAAGGTGGTCATGCAGATGGTCTTATGTAATATGTGATACTTCAACATATTTTCACAATTCAATATATTTGTAACATGTTAGAAAAACTTAATAGCAAACAGACAGTCACACATCAATGATAGACAAATTCCTTACTGATACAGTCATGGGATACTCATCCAGATGGGAATGTGCATGAGGGGTTTTCTCTAATAAAACAGGTGAAACAAAAATATAAAAATACAATTTGCCAAAATAAAATTATGCAGGTCATAGATTATTAAAGGATTATGGGCCTTTTTTTAAGCATTGCCTATGAAACGCCACTTAGGGGGCCGCAGTAGCTCAGTAGTTAGCATGTGCCCTTCGGAAACTGAAATCTCAGAGGCAGCAGGTTTGAATCCACCGAGGAGTGGAAGGGCATCATGCCATAATCCCCATACTTCATCTAAATTCGTGTCCACCCCCACTTCGTGGGTTCTAATCATGATATGTTAAACAGGCCCATGAAGCAGCACTTCATCTAGTTCTTGCTTTTTAAACGTTTTGAAAAAAAGTTCAGATAAATACAAAATAAAATATGTGGCTCTAAACAAAATTTCCATAACTGATCGGTTGAGGGGGGAACATGCACACAGGTGGACTCTATCTTATGTCGAGGGTGCAATCTGAAAAGAATAGGAGATTCATATGTATTGAATAAAATAATAACACGTTTGAATAAAATAAATTGAATAACATTAAGCAAATTCATTATTAATCTCCTGGGGTTCATTCATTTGAGGTGCTAGAGTTGTCCACAATTTCTGAAATGTGAAACATCTACTTTTCAGCTGATGGGCTAGGAACTCACTAAGCTTCATGCTATGCTCATAAAATGTTTCCCTTGATCCCAATAGCAATCTTTCTGCTGCATCTGTATAAATTAAGTTAAATTGGGTGTGTTGGCTCAGCCTATTTTTATAGAGTTCCGGTGATGGTATAATATACCATCACTGGAACTGTGGTTACTGTTATATGGTATACCAGGTATACCATATAACAGCATATTGACAATCAAAGTTTAGAATTGATTCAGTTTGTGGCTTGACTTGATATTGCCTGTTTCTCTAGGCAGAAAATGAAAAAGATTACCTCTAAATATAACTTCAGATGCTTCCCAGAGAAGTCATGGGGACACATAATCTATTCTATTAGTCACCAAAAACTCATTCATTGATGTGGATATGGACTTACAAAACTCTGGCAGATAATGGGAGTGAATTAGATTTCCAAATGGAGGGGGGGTTCCCCATGCTTGACCTTATTATTGACGTACTTCACCAAAAGTATAGGTCAGCAGCATCTACTGGAATGTGTTCACCTTGTCATCTAGGTGACCAGCGAGAATCTCAATAAGATTTGGATGACTGTCGATGCTCAATCCAACCAGAGAGATGATGTGAAGAGAGAGACCGTCTACTGTCTGGATGATGACAATGAAACAGAGGTCCATAAAGATGACATCATTCAGGGTAAGAGTGGACTTACATAGTTACAACCATTTCCAATACTTATAGATCTACAAAAATGTCATGATTCAAAGATATTCAGAATTCTATTGATTCCTCTAAATTAATGTTTTATACTCTTTAGCATTCCAACGGCATACATTTATTAAACTTTGGGGTCACCATTTGAATTCATCCACTTTTTTTCTGTTCAGGTTTCAGTTATGGGAGTGACGTTGTTCCCTTCTCCAAAGTAGACCAAGAACATATGAAATATAAGCATGATGGGAAATCCTTTGCTGTTCTGGGCTTTACCAAACAAAACGCGGTATCTTAACTTTTATGTTTCTACTACTCTTTTTAGCATTGCAATGTGACCAAGGTAATAAAAGATATAGACACATGAGTGCTTGAAATACACATGGAACTGAACTGATGTCATTTCCTAACATGTTACTTGAATAGTCTTTATTGTGTTTGATATCTCCGCCTACATTTTATCAATCTTTGCAGGTACAACGTCATCAATTCACGGGGAATCAGGTTATCAAGGTGTTTGCTCCTAAAGATGATGAGGTGAGATTCGAATGGATACGTATATGGTTATTTACTACCTATGTATCAACACGTCCACAAGAAATAAAGTTAACTCTTGAACTACCAAAAACAGAGACGACCGTTTCCTTTTATGACTGAGTAGCATGCAGGTGTGGCGCTGTCTGCCCTTATCCATGCTCTTGATGAGCTCAAGATGGTGGCCATTGTACGTTACGCATATGACCGACGCAGCAACCCTCAAGTAGGAGCTGCATTCCCTTGTATCAAGCAGAAGTATGAGGTGAGACACTAAACATGCTGCTTTTGTCACTACACTGATTTAACTTGTGCCAAATAACATAGACCTAACTGCCTTCCCCCCTCTGTAATCCTTAGTGCCTGATCTATGTTCAACTGCCCTTCATGGAAGACCTCAGATTGTATACATTTCCTTCTCTGGAAAACAAGAAGTTCAATCCATCAGGTGCCATTTGGGTTTTGAAATGCACAACTCCATCCATCCATCCATTCATGTATCTTTAACTGATTATCCAAAGTCAGGTTGCGAAGTCATGCTTGGAGCCTATCCCACTACTCATCGAGCAAAACACTCCGGACAGGTTGTTACTCAGGGTTGAGGACATGGGGGGTTCAGTGGCTTGCTTAAGGTCACCTCAGCATGCTATCTGCAAGGACTGGGGCTCGAGACATCAACCTTCTGATTACTAGACAATTGCGATACCCCCCGAGCTATGCCGCTCCTTAAATGCACAACTCATCCTGCATTAAAAATCTTGATTACTACATTCCTTAGTCAGAGATCAAACAAATTTGCACTTTTGTAAGGAACTATATCTTGTACTCAGAAATTGTATATCTTTGATGAGGTAAAGAAAAACCTTGAATTACAAAAAGAGGTGAATCGGTTCAACTCAATCAGAAGTTTATTCAGAAACGTTTTGTCACTCCAATAGGTGACATTAGAATTGTAAGAAGACGACAGATGTACTCTGTAATCGTCTTACAATGCCATGATTGCAAATATTTCCCAATCCTTTATGAATGGTGCTCATTACCACTGAATGTGCAGTTGGGGGGGGGGTGCTTGCAGTCAGCTCAGACTGAAGATGTCACCTGTTTGAGTGAAGAAACATTTCTGAATAAACTTCTCATCCAGTTGAACGGATTCATATTTTTTGTGATACATAATGGCTTTTTTATGTCCTGTGATTCATTCAGAAGCCCAGCTGAATGCTGTAGATGCACTTATTGACTCCATGATGCTGGTACAGGAAGATGAGAGCGGAGAGCAAGTGGATATGTTTAAGGTTCACCACATTCCTAATCCTAGCTTCCAGAGGCACTTCCAGGTACTGCAGTCTAGTTATCAACATTCTTTAGGGAGAAGCCAACAATTTTCCAACAATTTTGTAGGTTTTCATTCCAAACCGATGCTAATTGAAGTCATACCAGTTAAGGAAATCAGATGGTATAGTGGTGGATTGGAAAGAACCACCATAAGCATGATTGAGTTCCTCTACTGCATACATACCTCAATTTATCTGTGGTGATGTCCTGGCAAAGTTTTGTACTGCTTTCTAAGCTGACATGGTGGAGCAAGCCATCTGTTTAAGAAAGTTTGCATTTTAGCATCAATAATATGTCAATGTTAATCATTTATTGCAGATTTTGAGAGGCAGGGTTTATAATTTTGACATGTTCCTGCATTTCTTCAGCAAGAAAGTATTTGATTGCCCATTTTTAAAAGAAGGAATGGGGGTCAATTCACCTTAGACAGTTTTAATCAATTTTTCCAGTAGGAAAAATGAAAGGGAGACAGGAAATAAATCTCTAGCAGGAGTGGATATGGTGATAAATTTGTGGTTTTAGTTAGTAATCATCCAGTCAACTGTATCGGGAAACAAAATCAAATTGTTTCTACTTTTTTGCTTTATTTAGTTTTTGTTAATGTTGTTTTTTTGGGGGGGGGCTAGTAAGTGGTTGCAGTTTTCAGCCCAGTTTTTAAAATCATGCATTTGCATTTGTAATAATCCTAGAACCCCCTTTCTTAAGCCAATCAGATGAATATATTATCTTGTTTCTTATTCAGCTCTTTTTCAACCTATGTCCATCTCCATCCCATGCCACTCTCTGTCAGTGTTTGCACCATCGAGCATTAAACCCTGATGCCCCTCTCCCATCTATGGAGCCATGGTTGAAGGAGGTTCTCGAGCGGCCTAGAGCAATCACTGAACATTCCAAGTTGCCACTAGAAGAGATTAAGAAGCTTTTCCCTCTGAAGGAAGTGGAGAAGAAAAAGCAGCTGAAGACTAGTGCTCAGATTTTTGGAAAAGAGTGAGTCTATAACCAGCCCACCTGTCTTGGAGTGGTTGTGGGTTGGAGGGCTTTGAACAAGCCATTTTGTCATATATCAAAGGTACAGGTTATGGGGTAAAATATATGTTTCATTGCACAGGTAAACTGTAATGAAATGCCTCATCAAAAATATATTTGTTTCTTTTTTTTTAAAGATCCTTTAGATACCTTTTGTTTTAATACTGGAGTGTCAGCATATGTTTGGGTGGGGTTTTGTCTATCAGCTTTATTACCTACTCATAACCCTCCTGTTGTTTGGGTCATTTTAAGTGTGTCAAGAAACCAACAGTCTTGGGGTCAAATGCTTTGGTGCATTTAAAATGAAAGAACTGACCTTTATTCTTCCTGCAAATTGTCAATTTGTGATAATGGGCTAGACAAATAAAATTGACTTGACTTGACTTCCTCCACAGCTCTGAAGAGCCGGATGCTAAGAAGGCAAAGGTGGATGATGAAGAGGAGGAATACAACTTAGCTGACATCACGGAGGGCACAGTCACTTCGGTCAGAGCCAGAGGGTGCTAATTGTCCCCTATGTCCAAAGTTGCTACCTGTATCAGTCCATCACAACTAACTCCTTCACCATTAATACTCATTTCTATTTAGACTTGATTCTTACCATTGCTCTATAATTAATCAGGTTGGTAGTGTGAATCCAGCGAGAGATTTCCATTGGTTGATCAAGCAGAAGAATCTCCCATTCAGAGAAGGTGAGATCCAATCTTTATTTGTGTGTATGTTTGTGCTTGTGTCACTATTTATAAGCTGACCTGCTGAACACTGTTAGAGTGCACCTTTATTGTGACTCATGTTCGGCATCAATAATTGTCTCTTTGTTTGGTTGTTGTGATCCCTGTGTCCTTTCCCAGCCTGTCAACAACTGATGCACAGGATAGATCAGTTGCTTAGCAACAAGAGCACACACTACTATATGAAATGCATCACCTGTATCCAGACATTTAGAGAGCAGTCTATAAAGGTAAACATTCACTGTGATCCAGCTGGCGAGTGCATGACAGTGTGAGTGCACTTGTTTATAGAGATGTTGTCAAATAATCATAACTTTGAATGCACAGAGTTTGGTGCATTCTTGAACCAGCTGAATGCAACCTCTCTTTCCTAATTCAGCTGAGAAATGCTGATCTGTACAACAGCTACCTCCAGTCCCTGAAAAGGAGCGTTCAAGACAAAGGGTTGCAGGTCTTTTGGGATCTGCTCATTCAAGGTGTGGTAAGCCTTATTTACGAGTAAGTTTGACTCTCATTTGAGTCCTCTTGTAGTATGAGATGAATATTTTCCCTGTGTGTGTTTTGTGTTGCAGTTCAGAGGATTAGAAGCAATTAGGAGTTAGTGTTTGAAATGCAGCCGTAATTGGAATCCTGTACAAGCATATTTAAAAAGTGATGATCTTTGTCAACCTAATTTGAGCTCACTGATCAACAGATGCCATAACTTTGATCAGCAATGAAGAGGTTGAAGGAAGTGAGATATCCAAAGATGAGGCCAAACAGGTAGCTGTGTGAAAACATCTGTTTCAAATAGTCCCTGAAAACATGTTTTAAGTTGTGGGTTGAGTGCTCACTTCCCAAATTCTTCCCCTTAATTTCAATTCATAGATACGTAGGCACCTATGAATGTTTTTTTTTCTTGACTGTTTTTGTTAAAGTTTATGTTAATGTATGCTACCGGAGGCCCCATTTCCATTTGTTGTTCCTTAAGTTGAGGAGCCCAATGACTCAAATTATGTGCACAATAGCTAAAAATGAAACATGTGTTTTAACTGATGTCATCCAAGTGTTTTTAAATTCATGTTTGCAGGCCAAATGATCTTGATACAGTGTAGTGTCCTTGTCAATAATAACTGAACCCTACTCTGTCCTCAGTTCTTGGCAACAGAGGAGAAGAAAGAAGAAGCCGCAGCTCAAGCAGTGGAAGATACTGGAGATGTGGATGACTTGGTAAGTGTTCGTTTGAAAATGCTCAGACAAATCAGCTGATGTTCAACATTTTAACATTGGACTTTTCTGCACTAAATACATTGGCAGGAGATATGTGCATGCCTAACGGTGTGTTCAGCCGTTTGGGATATTTGATAGACACTCCTAAGTCCTTTTTTCGCTTTCCCTTTCTTCTTGTGCAGCTGGGCATGATGTAAGAACCAAAGCGATGGGAGATGTTTCCTCTGGACATATGGTGACGAGACGAATGCAGCTGTTTAACCCCACTAAGCTGATTCAAAGATTAATTGCTCTCCTTTACATTTTGAAATCCTAACACGGTCAATGACACAACTGATTGAGTAGGCAAGCAAACATTAATAATGAGTCCCTGCATACAGACTGCATTGCAAGGTGGTTTGACTCTACTGTTTTTAATTTGAAAGATACTTGTTACTTCTCTCTTAATGTTGGTCAGAACTGCAAGCTGCTGCAGGTGTCCAGTACTGTTGACATGTTTTCTATTTAAGTGTCTTAACCAGTTCTTATTTCTATGGCATATCTATTTCATAAATAAGTTGGCATTTCCAGTATTATGTTCTGTTGTTTTGTGGTATAATAAATGGCTTAAAATCCCTCAAGACCCATCGAAAGCAGCACAGCTATGTCAAGTAAACTGCTGGGTCATTGTGGTGTATCAGTAAAGCTATATGGTTGCTGGATAAGTGCTCAAATTGTGCTATATTATTGAACTACATGTCCAAGGTGAATACATTTGTTGAATTTTAGTGAAGCAAAAAAAAAATCCGTATTAAGTGACAGTTTAAAGCCCTAACAATGCTCTGCTAGGAAATTTAGAGAACCAACATCTCTCAATGATTAAAATGGTAGATGAAGAAGGCAGTAGCACCAATATTGTTCACCCCACATATAATGTACATATGCATCTAACAGAAGCCCCTCCCTAGCATATCCACTTGATGAAATGGTTGAAGAACTCCGGTTTCAGTATATCAGAGAATCCTTTTCTCATGAAGATAGCATTCTGGTCTTCCATGGCCAGTTTGAGCAAGACATCCTTGTTAAAGTCACTGCTTTTGGTGACCACTGTGGGGACGATGTTCGCCTTGTGCATTCCTATTGTAAAAAGGCAGTGGGCAGCTGCAGAACCTGGAAGCCGACTCCAGTTCTTTCTCCTATTGTCTTGCTCAAGGGCACAGGCAGGAGTATTAGCCTAACGTGTGTGTCTTTTTGGTGATGGGAGGAAACCGGAGCAAACCCATGCAGACACAGGGAGAACATGCAAACTCCACACAGAAAGGACCTGGGATGGTCTGGAGTCTGAACCCAGTGCTAACCACTGGGCCACTATGCCACTCGAGCTAAAGCCTTCGCTGTTGAGATCAAGTTTGCAAGTATTGCAGGTAAGAACAAATTTCCTGTTATGACTCAATTGATTTTTTGGGCATTTTGATCATTTTATTGCACATGAGTGCAGTTTCGTGAAATCTGAGAGGCAAAGATTCTGTCACTGTAAGGGAACCAAAGATTGATGTCTTGATGACAAAGCTCACTCACTAGCTCAAGGCCATGTTCAATGTGAGAAAAGTCAAGGGCAGATCAGGCTGTCATCTTGAAAATTAAATTCAGAAGGGGGATTGGGCTGAAATGGCCTTTTCAGTTCCATTTTGATTCCATCCTTTTGTATTGACTATTATGTATAAACATGCACTGGACTCATACATCCATCCAGTCAACCACTTATCCAAACTCCGGCTGTGGAGCCATTGGATGAAAGGTGGGGAAACGACCTGGACAGGTCACCATTCAGTTACATTCAGTTGAAAACACACATTCTTGTTTTATTTCACTCGTTCCAAAAGCAACAGAATTCCAGCAAAATGTTGTTCATTGACCTCCAGTGAGCTCCAAACTTGTGTCTATGCAACCGTAAGCCTACTTTAAAGAATGTACCACAGAGTTGGACAGTTAAGTGTTAAAATGAAAACATATCATGATGAATAATGATTTCCCCTTAGCCACACGGCCAAGGCCGGTGGAGTCTGCGTTGTTTGCATTTAACCCATCTTATTGTGTAGAAACAATGAGCTCAGGCACCCGGCGAGGAGTTGGGGAGGGGGGGGATGTTCAGTGTTTCAGGGGTTACACCTCGACGTGCTTTCTCCAGGGGGCCGGGAATCGAACCACCAAGCTCCAGTTGCTAGACAACTTTCTCAATCAGCATGTAAACAAACCAGATTTAGGCTTTTTAAGAGAGCCAGAACCACTTACTGCAGGAAGAGATGCGTCTTAATGAGGCCGTGGGATCATACTGTAGCTTGACGTTGTCACAGGGAATACATTAGCAGCATCCATGTGTACCCACAGCTGTCTGTTTATCGACGCTCAAAGGCATCATATATGGCAAGGAGCTCATCCGGGGCTCAATTAGAGGAGTTCGGTGATGCTGCACTTGACCTGCACATGGATGTGCCGGTGCTGTTTATAGAACAGCCAGGCGTGTGGGCGTCTGAAAGATGAAAGATGCCATGTAGGAAGGCAGGTTGAGATTCAGCCGTCTGGTCAATGGCTTTCGGAAATAGCGTTCGGAATTGTGCCGGTAAAAAGTTCAGATGTCAGGCTGTTGAGAGTGTGTTGTGTTAGACAGACGGTTTCCATGCTCAGGGCTCCACACTGGTCTCACACAGGGTTGATGACATTTAGCTGGATTAACTGTCTATTCGTGTGTCCAAGCCTTACTGCTGTTTCTGTGGAAATTAAAGAATGTTATCACAAGGCGTGGCTACACAAGTGCATGATGGGAGAACTTTTCTAGCAGTTGTGTGTCATCGACAGGAGACGCTGACTTGTTATACAATGTCTGATGTTTACTGAACCCTGGCTTTCTCCTGACTTTGGATGAGCAAGTGTATTGTGTTTACCAGAAAATACCGTATTTTGTTGACATTTAACTATTTAAAAATATAATGTGATCTATCAGTGCAAAAGGAAAATACTCCAAGAGATTGCCGAGCACATTTGCAGAGTCTTCTTCGATCGATAGTGTTGATCGGAAGCGTCAAGTCCTTGGGCGCAGTTCTTAAATACGCCACCAGAGGGAAGCACAAGCCAAGTAATAAAGCAGGTGCCGAGGGTCTTACCTGCCACTGAGGCTATCTTGACAGTGCAGGGACAGTTGACTCTTCTTCTGAGCCCCAGAAGGGGGGTATTTATAATTATCATATTCATCCTAAATATGAGAGCCAGATGGCCTTTCCTGACATGCTTTTCATTGAGTGTGAGCTAGTGAAGCAGATGAACCTTAGAGACACTACATAGGACTGTGTATCCAGTAAGATGAGTAAGATGGCTGGATAAAGCCATAAGATAAGAAATTGCATCATCTGTTAAGAGATGCCCCCATGAAAGAGTAAGTCTCTCTCAGCTTACGTGTACAGATCATCATCGACTTATGACCGGGTTAGGTTCTCACCGACTGGTCTTAAGCTGAATTGGATCTAAGTCGGGTAGGTAATGAAATGACTTAATTTACCCTCTTACGTCTTTATATCATCTTTTTTTTCTTTATGATTTTGGTTTGCATGATAGTAAAGGTTCAACGTGGGGTTCATTACATTCTTAGATACAGGCAGAATTTTCAAATGGTGAACAAGGAAAGGCTCGAGTTTAAAACTCGCGGCGTTCCCTCCCAGCAGCAACTTAACCGATGCTTAAATGCTGTTTGCTTCTTTACGTATGTGAGAACTTTACAGGGGATCCTTCCCCAAAACAATCCACGTCCATCTCTGTTGAATATGTGTTCTGGTTGATAGCCTTCTTCTTCCAGTAGCTCGTCCAAACTCTCAGCTAACGTTTGGCCTTCTTCACCATCAGCCCGTGCTGCGGGTCACACGAGGTCACGTTCTCCTTTTGGCCACCGTCCTATTGCTGCAAGTCACCTTCATGTTGGAGTCGAAACCAATGGGCTTCCTTTCCTTCTTGGCGGGTTTATTCATAGATGACGGCATTTTCCTTTTACCGGTCCTTCTGGGGATTCAGTGTAAAATTACAAATACTTTAACTGTGCGTGAAAATGTGCGTAACAGTGAAGATAGTGGGGAACTGAGAATGTGTGTGCATGAAGCTGCCGAGGATGAGAAGAATGACTGTCGACTGGCTGTTCTCCTTTTATGCTGCCAGGCATACAAATATTTATGGTCGTAAGTCGACGACTATCTGTATGTGTTCAGCAGGAGAGGGAGCGTGTGCATGCGTTGATGTGAGTAGAGCAGTTTTGGGGGGGGGGGTCCCTGGACCTTTTCAGGGGCCCAGCCGTTTCTGTGGGTTTGCCTGGTGCCGCAAAAGCCGTCATCTCTATGTGATGATTTATGGATGTGGTGGTTTGCTTTTTTTTTCCCCTTATGCTCAAAATTTACATTTACAGAAAGTAGAGGATAGATCCTCTGTCAGAGGCTAGAGCAGAGCAGGCTTCCTTTGTGGTATGGCCTGTATTGTGTTTGACTGACGATGCTTCCAGGCTGTATAATGACTGTCATTTCATCTCAGCACAAAAGAAAGGGGCAGCTCCTCAGGATTTCTTCTTTTCATTCTCAGAGGAGCGAGACACGAGTGTGCTGCTATTCTATGACTCAGACATGAGATGACCTGCTTCAGTGGTACATTAACTGTATGCAATTTACCCACTCTCAAAGGTTCAGTGTTCCATGTATTCGACAAAAATGCTTCTTCACAGGGGCAATTTTATGCACATGAAAGGAAAACACATGATAGCAATGCATCATGAAGCATTATGGAAACTTCTACCTGGTTTTGCCTGATAATGATAATAATAATAATAATAATAATAATAATAATTATTATTATTATTATTATTATTATTATTATTATCAGGGGGCTGGAGTAACTTAGTGGCAGAGCACATGCTTTGGGAACTGATGAGACAGATGTTGTGGGTTTGAACCTACCACAGAGCAAGTGGTAGGGATTAAGGAAG